>CAMXCT020000729.1:117256-119756 GCA_947184155.2 Cladocopium goreaui | reverse complement strand
CGTTGCCACCGTAGCTGCGATTTCGTGAGATTGCTGAGCGTGAACTCATGTATGCCTTAGCACCGATGACACTTAAAGATCACAAAGAGCTCGAGAAGGATTGGTTGATTTTTGGATTCCCCTAGTGGATTATTTCAATGGTAATTTCAGGATCCTAAAATGGAGGTACTGTACCGTATATTAATGGAAGGTACCTCCAATTTAGGTTCCTAAAATGGCCATTGATTATTTCATAATTCCCAATATATTGGGTAGATTTGGGTAGTATAATCCCCGAACTAATCATCAACCAACCAGGTTTAGCAGCGGGTCGAAACATGCTGTATGGATGTTCATGGTCGTCCATCCAACAATGGTCCCCTAACGACTGGGAAACTAAACCATGCTTTGATCGTGACACAACTTGGCTTCCAATTGCAAGGGCACAACTTACAACTGATCCAGCAAGCGACTCTTCTGCAAGTGGTACGGCAATACAATATCCTCTTCTGTGAAACCTCCATTGCGATCACATTGAGCAGTGTAGGAGTTGTAGAGCCTAGCTTGTTCTGGACTGACAATGCAAGGTCCTGGACGCTTGCGGGACAGGACTTTCCGACCCTGCGAAGTTGTTTTGAGACTTCGTTTTCACACATTTTCACACATTGGTCATCCCTTCCACTTCTTCAACCACCCGTCACCACCCCTTGATGGCCGCTTTCGGCCCATCTGTCCTGTCTGCCAGTACTCTTTGTGCAGACGCGAGCCTCCAATGATCTGATTCTGAATCGCCACACGGCCAGGCTGGGGGTCGGTATCCAGGTTTTGCCGATAGTACTTCGGAAGCCACACATTCACGGTCCATTCCATGTGTGCTTGCGTGCCGTACCTCCAGGGAAAAGCTGAATCTTTAGGTCTTTCTAAACAAAGGTCACGTGACATCTTGAAACATCGTGACACCTGTGAACGGAGGTGGCCCGTTATTAAGCGTCTTGACTTACTTTGGCACATGACGTCTTTTTTTGCGTGTTTACCTCAAAGCATCGTAATTCTCGAAATACACCGAGAATGCATTGCACCTTCCCTAAAGCAGAATCTTCAATCCACTTTCAATCCACTATTTTTGTTGGGGTAAGCGGGTCCCGAACCCCCCATCCACAAAACTCCAATCGTCAAATCCATTGGCATGGCAGACAAAACCAACCAAAACCAACATATAAATCATCACATTGTACATCCATCATCATCCATCAACATCGGATAACATGGGCCTATCCGCTCTGATGGCCGGCTTCCACAAACTGTGCAGATTGTGGTACAAGGTGTTTCGTGAACGCCACGCATTTGTCACGTCCACGTGTGTGGTGGCGAAGTAGAAATAGGCCTCGATGATCGACAAGTTATTTTTTCCAGGAGGAGAATAAGAATCAAAACAACATGGACTTGGAATTTATATATATATACTGTATATATATATATATATACACATATAACCTCTATACATATAACCTCTATATATATACATAATCATACATGTCATATTTATCTATATATATATACATATATATAGATAGATACGCGCAAACATCCCGTTTCGCTCACACCCTTCTTGAACAATGGTATTGGGGAATGTAAAATTCCCACCCCCGTTAAACTTTACATTCGATTGGGAAGATCAACATTTTTTTAGGGGATATAAAAGTCACACCCCCGCTCAACTTTACATTCAGTTAGGAAGATCAACACTGGTATTAGGGAATATAAAAGTCACACCCACGTTAAACTTTACATTCAATTGCGAAGATCAACAATGGTATTAGGGAATATAAAAGTCACACCCCCGTTAAAATTTACGTTCAAATGGGGAGATCAACAATGGTATTAGGGAATATAAAAGTCACACCCCGGTTAAACTTTACATTCAGTTGGGAAGATCAACAAATGCATTAGGGAATATAAATGTCACACCTTTTGCTATCTATCTATCTATTTTTTGCTATCTATCTATCTATCTAGCTATCTATCTATCTAACTATCTATCTATCTACCTATCTATCTATCCATCTATCTATCTACCAAATCAATCTATCCTCCTATCTATCCTATAGATCCTATCTATCTATCTATCTATCTATCTATCTATCCATCTATCCATCCATCCATCCATCCATCCGTCCGTCCGTCCATCCATCCATCCATCCATCCATCCACCTCTCTATCTATCTCTCTCTCTCTATCTCTCTTTCTTATCCTATCTATCTATATTTCTATCTTTCTATCTTTCTATCTTTCTATCTATCTATCTATCGATCTATCTATCTATCTATCCGTTCTTTATTTCTACATTTCTTTCTTTCTTTTTTTCTTTCCTTCTTTTTTTCCTTCTTTCTTTCCTTTTTTCTTTCGTTCTTTCTTGCTGTCTTTCTTTCTTTCTTTCTGTCTTTCTTCCTTTATTTCTTTCCTTTTTCTTTTCTTTTCTTTTCTTTTCTTGTCTTTCTTTTCTTTTCTTTTCTTTTCTTTT
>CAMXCT020000729.1:47267-116893 GCA_947184155.2 Cladocopium goreaui | reverse complement strand
AAAGAAAGAAAGAAAGAAAGATGGATAGATAGATAGATAGATAGACAGATAGATAGATAGTTAGATAGATGGATATGTGTATGTATTTCAAAATCCGGCAGCATATATAACCACCATGAATTTCACGGAAACATATCCTGCATTTTTTTCTGTTGCCAAGCATTGATGTTGCAGAGATTCCTTAATCATGGGTGATACCTGCCATGGGACAACGCAAAGAATCAACACCGAAGGCATTGAATAGAGCGCACTGGTCGTTTCATATTCCTGCTGAAGCCATTCAATTAAGTCAGACCGATCCTGAGTTCGACAAACACAATTCGCGGACAACAAATGGGTAACTTTCGGAATCCTCCTGTGAAAAAAACAAATTCAATCAATGGAAAGCCCCAAAAGTTCTTGAAGTTGCTTCACCAAGTTCTTAAATTGTTGCTTTGCCAAGGGTCGCATTCATTCTGTTTCATCTCCTTGACTCCTTTGTTCAAGGATTCCTTCAAATAGTTGAATGCAACCTTTCCAGTGACCAAGGCTTTCAGAAACTCCTCCGCGGTGATAGTTCCGCTGTTGTCTTTGTCTGCATCTTCACAGAGATCTTTTAAGTAGGAACCTGGTGAGCAACCGCGCAACGAAAAAAATGAAGTTCACCAGAATCACCGGAACCAAAAAACGCAACAAAGGATAACAAGAACAAGGAACAAGTACTGTATGTAAAATATTGTAAAATCACCAGCACAGAAAATTACAAATCACCAGGGTTTTCGAATGTTTTCGAAAAAAACAAAAATCGGCCAATGAAAAAACGTCGTCTGGTCGCGCGAGATCTTGACATTCTGAATCTGCAGGAGCGAAAAGCATTCCCCTCGAGTGATGTGGCCTTTTTCGCCCGGATCTAAGATGTCGAAGAGCGCCTGCACATCTGACAAGGCGATCGAATGCAGATTGCCTGAGGCAATCTTGTCCCAGATCTTCAGTTTTTGTAGGAGAATCTTCTGCTCCACCGTTAGCACTGGAACATTTTCATCCTCTGCCATGGCGCGTTCTAAGAACGAGCGATTTCGCCCGCTTTTTGGGGGTGAAACACAGCTCTCCCGACTGAAAAGATGCCGGCGGTTGACCACTGGATCTGATGCCAACATGCCGCAACTTGATTCGCCTGAAATCCCTGGAAAGCGTCTTATTTTTGGAGGGGTTGGTACCCCCGTGCCCCAGGCATCAAAAGTCCAAGGTCCCTACCAGGCTATTCCACTGTGTCTCCATGTTTGGCCTTGAATGGACGGAGCTGGAGGTGGTTGATGCTGTGGTGAAACCTTCAAATGGAAGCTGAAAAGTGTGGAGTGGCTTTGTCAGAAACCTGTCAAAAATCCTGCTGGATACTGATAATTTTATCTTTTTCAATGGTCATGTGGGGGGGGTATACCCCATGTTCAGACTAAAATATGTACTGTTCTTGCTCTATCACAGAATTTCTGCTAGCGAAATCAACCATCATAATCTTGGCGATCTCGGCCTCTCTGGCGCGAAAAGATTGATGGTTGGTAAATCCCCATGAAATATCACATCATACCCCATTGTTGCAGATGAATATATCAGATCTCATACTTAGTACTTGGTTCACCCCCATTTATATTTCAATACTAAAATGGTCTAATGACTTGGATGATTTGGGGTACCCCTTTCTAGGAAATTCCCGTATATGTGTTCCTCTTATTGTATCATAAATTTATCTGAATCTAGTAATCAAACGTGTTCACCCTGGAAGTCCTTGGGACATAACTCGGGGATGCGAAAAAAAAAGTTTTTGTTACCGTGAGGTCCCTGAAATTTCACTTCATCTATCCCCGTCCCCCCATGACAGCTATTCTATGTACTTATTATACATATACATATATATATATATATTCTATATATATATATACACATATACATATATATATATGCTTACTCCAGTCTAAAAAAAACACCAATACGCATATAAAATCACTATATTCCCCATTACATCCACATGATGGTTGCTAAGTCCTGAGAAACATCAGGAGCTCCTGGCCAGCATCAACCCCAGCGCTGAGTTTGGCGACACGTGAACCTGGTGTACTTCAAAGCTCGGAAGCTGTCCATGGGGCCCCAAGGGGCGCCCCGAATAGACCTGAATATGGCCCCCCTCAGCCGAGTTGGTCACTCGGCTGACCGAAAAAACAACATTGGCTGATCAGTTGATCATCATCTAATCACATCCATGATCATCTAAAAATTATATGTATCCATGCATTATATTGTTATTAAGATTATATATATATATATTATATATATAATGTCAAGGTGATCTCACCAACCCTCCAGTTCTGACAGAGTTCGGGTGCCCAACCACCGAAACGTTGAAGGGCGGTAATGGATTCCTGGGCGAGGCCCCCTTCACGGGCGAGAGGTATGATATGGTGTTTATCCTACAGGATGGGGTCCGCAGGATAGTCAAGTTGAAATATAAGTGGTTTAACTATGACTTATGATAGATATATGATATAGCTAATGGGCAAAAAACAAGCAACTTATAACTGGCACCATATGGTTTATCCTGTAATACACATTGTTTAGCACAAGGTATGTGTGTATACGTGTATATATATGTAGATATTATATATATATATTATATTATTATATATATATATTATATATTATTATATATATTATATATATAGATATGATATCGGGGTGCCAATTCATTATGTGAAGTTGTGCAGGAGTTTTAGAGCGGTCTAACTTTTGTGCATAGGCCTCAGGCTTTAAAATGCACAAAAACAATGAAAACTGGCTCTGCAATAAAATGCCTTGCCACCAAATTCATGCTTGAATGTGCATCCAACATCATCCAATTTCATCCAATTTTGAAGACCCTCAGAAACGCATCTTTAAAAAGAGGTCAGGAAATCCATTTTAGATAGGGTTATTTTAGAGTGAAGGTGCCCAAATATTTAGTGTGTGTGTTTTTTTAATAGCATTCTATAGCAACAAAATACGGTGGCATTCTTTCGTGGCAATTCCTTAAAATTCCTTAAAATTCCAAAAAACTCCTTAAAAAACCTTAAATATCCTTTAAATTTTAAAAACATTAAAGATCCTTAAAAATCCTCCGAATTCCTTCAAATACCGTCAAATTCCTTTAAATTCCTTAAAAATCCTCTAAGGTTCCTGAAAATTCCTTAAAATTCTCTAAATTCCTTAAATTTCCTTATAAATGCCTTTCAAATTCCTTAATATTCCTTATAATTCCTTTAAAATTCCTTAATATTCCTTAAAAATCCTTAGAATTCCTTCAAATTCCTTAAAATTCGCTGATCTAAAATGACATGCCCAATAACATCGATATAAAAAGATCCTGGAAAAACACTGGTTCCATTCTGCAATAAAATGCTCCAAGCAAACATTTTTTTGCAATAAAATGAGAATGGAATTTTAACATGTTAAAAATCATCAGGATTTACCTTTACAATAAAATGCTTAGCCCAACCCCCCAACAATAAAATGACTAGCCTGACATCAATTTCAAAATTCCAATACATTAAGAATTTCGTTTAAATTATGCACAGGTTCACCAGTTCTAGAGTGGAAATTGCCACGGGGATGATATGATCACATTATATGACTATATACATATCATGAATCAACATATCTCTATGGCCTATGCAAAAGTGTGCATGTGATCTATCTGCCTGTCTGGCCGTCAGCCCGTCCGTCCGTCTGTTTCCCTACCTACCTATCTAAATCTAAATCTAAATCCGCCTATCTACAGTACCCATCTGGCAGTCTAGCTATCCATCTGTCCATCTGTCCACCTAGCTATACTATCTAGCCATCTGTCATCATCTATCCAGCTATCTATCTATCTACCTATATTTCTTTCTATATTTCTACCTTTATATCTGCTATCTTTATATCATTCTATATTCTATCTGTCTATCTATCTCTAGCTGTCTCTCTCTATCTCTATCCATCTATCTATCCATCTTGCTCTATGTACATGTATACAGTCTATTTCTGTATTTCGAAACCACCAACCCAACCCCAAATCGGCCAACATTGCTTCGTGAACCGCCAAGGCTCAAGTGAAAGAAGTAGCCAGCGAATTGGCGTTCCACCAAGCAATGACTGGGATCCTGGTTCCAGACGTTCCACGGAAATCGTTTGGCTAAGCGAACGGCTCTGATTCTGGTGGATCTTTTTTCGAGTTGACCAAGGAACCAGCGAAGTCATAATGGAATCATTGGATGAGGGGCCCCGTACATGTTTGCCCTGAGTTTTATCCTGTGAAAAAATGTTCAATTCATAGATCTGTAGCTTGTGGTTTTGCCATCGGACTGGTTCAAATCCGAATCCAATGTGGGCATGGGTGCGAACCCAAGACCAAGAAAACAAAATATACAAACAATTCGTTCATTTGTTTTTCAAAAATGAACCACTCATTTCCTAAATGTCACATTTTTTCACGGTACTGGAAACTTTTTTAAGTACAACATGATTTTTGAATATCTCTTTTTTTTCAGGATAGAAAAATATAAAAACATCCCACGAATCATCCCTGGGCACTGGGCCAATCTGAATTCACCCTCTGAGAATTTCACCCTCGGCTATGAAAATCACCAGTTTAAGAGCTAAAAAAAATATCTGGTTGGTGGTTTTGAGCCTCCCCCTCTGAAAAATATGAGTTCGTCAGTTGGGATTATTATTCCCATGGAAAAATAAAAATGTTCCAAACCACCACCCGGATATACTTATACATTATATGTGTGGTCCATGGTTTCAATAGCTATTTGAAATTACCAGCAGGCAAATCACCCATTTTCCACCAAGAAAAACGACGAAAATCACCAAGATGAAACAGTTCTGCAGCTCCGCCCAGGTTTCTGTGGTAAATCCATCTAAATCGTTCTAAATCTCTCACGTTGGTTAAATGGGTGATTTTCACTAGATTTCGTTTTTCAATCACTGAATCAATCTAAATATCAATCTTAAATCCGTGAAATCTCTAGTGGTTGGGATGATTTTCCATCCATTCCCAATATCAGTCAGTTCCAGTCATGAAAAATTCGCTTCCAGTCACCACCAACCAGCTCTTAGATCTCTTAGTCAGTTTAGTCAGATCCCAGGCCCCAGGCCCCTCCCATCCCCACCAGTGAGATCCAGATCCCATCCGTGCATCCAGACGTACAAAGTCTGCTTGGATCCACAGCTGGGGGACCTCAACACGAAAAAACCAGGTCCCAGGAAGGTCCCAAAGGTAAGGCTGAGGTCAGCACGGGCTCAGGAGGTAGGGAGATACCTGGCCAAAAAAAAAACGTGTGTTCCGTCTGTTTTTGATAGGTGGTACAAGGAAACAAATAGAAACTTATAGGATACAAGTAGACTTCATCGTTTTTCGGTTTTGTTTTGACCTTTTTATGGTGTTTGTTCACGTCCTGATTTGGGATTAAGCCTTTTTATAAGAGTGCAAGCTGAAAAAATGAAGCCCAGCTGATCAATAGTGCTCATAAATGCGGAACACCTAAACATCTCCGATGGTATATCAGCTTATATCTGGCATCCGTTCCGGATCTGAGAAGGGTGTGTAACAAGGGAACGCCGCCAATGACGCGGGACGTTTTCACATTTGGTCTTCAAGCATCAATGCCTTGTAACATTGAATGTTTTGATCATGCCAACTCACTTCTCTTGTCTTTGCGGTCTGTGCTGCTGGTCAAATAATTCAAGTGTTCCATCACTTGATATAACTTGTGGCACTGCAGACCACAAATCTTTGCCAACATTGAAGCGCCACTGCCAACTGTGCGTCCAGTCCCACAGAGCTTGGTTGACATGGCCTTCTTTAGCCTTGGTGGCCAAGGTCTTTGTGCAAGTGCAAAAGAAGATCTTGCAGCGTAGCGTCAAGTTGCTGCGCAAGTCAATGAAGACGTCGATAAAGAATGTTACAGTATTGCGCCCCCGACCCCACCCCACCCCACCCCAACAGCAAGAATGCCAATAAAAATCCCAAAAAATGCCAAAAGAAAACTGCGTCATGATCGACGACGTTAGCAAGAACAAGGCTGCCGTTCATAGATATTTCTATCGCAAAAAAGTGGACTGTCCATGGCCAATGCAAAATCCCAAAAAAGTCCATTGAGATGGAGGGAAATCATCCAAACTTCATAGAGTCATTGATTTCACTATCATTGTATCATAGAGAGTTTGACTTTCACTATCAAAATCAAGTGTCATTTCATCATCAAAACCTATGGACCAAATATGACCAAATCATCCAAACTTCATCGCTCCTTTGGCTCCGGGATCATATCATGATTATCATCCCCGATGGATTTTCTCTGGGATGATGGCTTAAAAACGACCATCAAAAGTGAACTTGAAACTACCAACCAAATATCCATCATCCACATACCCTCTGGTAATTTAGCTTAGCTATACAAATGATATAAAATCTAATCAATTGCACATTTAGATTCATTTAATTCGATGATTTACCATGATTTACCTAGTTAAAAATGCGTGTGTTCCATGGTTTCCCTATTTCTATGATCCATCATCCACCTGGACCGAGATGAAGAGATTGGAGAGCCGCGTTCCAGAGGAAGCTACGGCCTGCAATAGCCTGGCAAGAAGCCCAACTCAACGTGCTCCAGGTGATCCCAGGTGATCCCATCTCAGATGCTGGCTGCAGTGGGGATGGTGATCGTCGCTGTGCTCCCGTCACATCCCCTCGGCAGGACCAAGTTTCAGCTGGTAGCAGCTGGTAGCAGCTGGTAGCCACTGAGCCTCAAACGATGAGACCAGCCTGCCGGCACGTCGACACATGTCGACACACTGGAACCCAATTGATTCAACACATTTCAACACGCATCATGCTTCAATATCCCGAGAAAGAAGCAAAAGAGGATCATCACGCGGCAGAATATGATCATCACGCGATTTGCGACATCGTGGAGACACACAGCTTGCGTCCCCACATGCGGCTTAGTGGCTTAGTCTGAAACTAAGTTAGATATCCATGGTACATCCCTAAAAAGGGTTCCACTTCAATAGATAAGTTATGATGTTCTCAACCATCGTCATCGACCCCATCCTCCAGCTTCATCCAAGAAGTCCAGCGAGAGACCTTGAGGTACCTAGACTCCAAACTGCGGTGATTTCTCCGTCACTTTGGTGCTGAAACCAGCCCTGGTTGAGGGGGAGATAACGACTTAGTCATGTTGTCCAACTTTGTATTGATCAAAAGGGCCTAAATGACAGGTTCGTCCATTTTCCGGTTCAGGCTTCAGCTGATATTCTGGCCTTGTTCTTGTGTGGTATATCTCAGATTTACAGGATCTAATGGGAAAGATAGGGATCGCCCATTGGAAAAAAAACATCATGGCGTACCGAAGCCGAAGTGAGAATTGGAGGTAGCGACTCGCAAACCTTGAAGTCCTTGTGCAGTGGCCTTGAAAATCAGGAAAAGTGCAGTTGGGGTTGTTGAAGCAAGTTCCGTTCTGTGTCCATGTATGTATGTATATATATATATGTGTGTGTGTACACACAATAAAATTCATTATATATAGTTACATATATCAACATACATATCAATATCAATATATATATATATATATACATATTGTATGTGAACCGCGGAAAGTATTTGGTACATCACATAATCGAGGGAGTGTTCCTACCTCGTTTTGCAACCTACATATTGTGTTTTCGGACCACCCAACACTACTCTCACTTCACCGAATAAAGGCTGTCACTCATACACACATACACATAACCAGATGTATATGTATCTGGGAAAATTACAATAATTCACGAACCTGAAATAAGGCCATTTTGGGATGATTCCTCTTATTAACCATGATTCCAGGGTTCGGTCGCGACGTGAGGTCGTTGTAATTTGCCCAGATGTGTCTAGATCGATCGGTAGAATTGCTATTCTCTGACCAAATCGCTCTAGGATGCTCTAGGTATCTGGCGGTTGATGTATTGGAGCCGGCATGTCCCTCAACCTGGAAAATTGCAGGCGTTAGGAACAGCCTTGTGAACTTAGTGAACAGTGGGGAAATCAACCTTGGGGATGGAGAGGGAAATTCATTTGATTAATGGAACATATATAATTATAGTTATAATATACATATATATATATATACAGGAAACAACAAGATGAAAATATGATATAATATGATGTCTTAAGGGAAAAAATATGATGATTGACGAGGGTTGCTTGGATCAAACCATATTAAAGCCATCCGTCGCGTTTCTGAGGATCGGCCAGTGCTTGAGCTGTTGAGATCTTGGCTCGATCTGATGTTTCATCGTTTCAGTTGGGGCAAATTGCAACCAGGGCAATTTGAAAAGGATTCCAACTTCGGCAACAAAGGGAGCAAAAAAAAAAGGATGTTGTTTTTCCGCCGTTATGCCTTTGATCTTCTACCATTCTACTCTACCAAAATAAAAACAAATGAAATTACCACTTGGGCACCCTCACATTGAGAGGAACTCGGGCTTCAATGTAAGACCATGCTCGGGCTGATGCTGAAAGATGTCCACCTCAGAACGAACGAAAGCGTTTCTCGAGAGTTCGCCTGCGGAGGTCGCCAGCATGTGTTACAACATGTCAGGACCTTTCCACCTGTTGATGGTTGAGCCTACCCCTCTGAAAAATATGAAAGTCGGATGATTATTCTCAATACATGGAAACACAAAACATGTTCCAAACCACCAACCAGTATATAACCATCATATTCCCATTGTTGTTGGTTTATACCCTATTAACCACTATTAACATCTATTAACCATCACTATTCACCATGTCAAATATCTTCAAGTTCTCAAGACCTCCTACCAATCCAACGCCTGTGTTGCTTTTTGCTTTTCCAGGCATGAACCGATTTTCCGAATGAGTCACACAATCCCAATGAAACCAGTTGGGGTACAACGCCATGTATCAATCAACATGAGCCATCCATAGCTAATCTATAGCCAATCTATATGGGTATGTCTGAAAATGTTGGGTATATTCCCAAACAAATAGCCATTTAGTAGGGATAATGATCAGCAAAACCATTGGGTTTTCAGACACACCCATTTAGGGATCGCCTGTATCCTGTGTTTGAAATTATTTCCCCAGTTCCTTACTGATGACAATACATCTTTCTGTGTTGACAACTCGCCCAAAAACTGTGAGCTTTCAACTGGCGAGTCAAACATGCGCTATCGTTGGCTCTACCAAAAAATAGAAATCAATCTTACGGTAGTATTTAAAATCATTTCAATGTATTTAGTTGCATTTGGCTTCACATTTACAGTGTATCTAACTATTCTAACTGATAATCCAATACACCAAAAAAGAATGTTAGATCCACCAACTAAATGTTACCATCTGCTTATTTAACAGTTTGCCATGGAAAGATCCACCCATTTTTAAGAACGGTAAACCATCTATTTCGATTAGGGCCATCTATACCATGGCGAACTGTTCGTCATAACCAGAAGGTAGATCTACAGTTTCGAGCTGTGCATCCACGCCGTCACTGGATCCCCCTTTCGGTGCTCCTCGGTGTCGGCTTGACCTGCGAAAAACAGGTGCAGGTAGGGCAGTGGAGAGATTTCACCAGATTTCTAGTGGTTATATATGGTTATATCCTATATAACCATGGTTAAAACATGTTAAATTTAATCCAGATATATGTTTACATCATGTTATATCCTAACTTATGGGGGGTTTGAAAAAACCATGGTTATAGCCATGGTGAAAAACCATGGCTGTAACCTCAACTGCACCCCCAAGTGGTTGATATAATGGTGGGGATGTGATAGGATAGATAAGATACGTGATGTGATATTTCTGGGCCTTTTCCATATCCATAGTTTTTTTTGTAACCATGTTTTAACCATCAACAATGGAAACAAAAAACAATAGAATGTTAACATGGCTAAATACATTAATTAGTATGTGTATACTGTAACCAACAATATGATATGGGTTTGCCAAATCTTTTTCGCGAACCTTTCGCGATGCAGGTTTTTCTTTCGCGGCATCCATGTGTCTGAAATTCACTTTCGCGAGCTTTCGCGGAAAACATGTGACACAAATTCCCCATTTTCCGCAGTGAAGTGCGCATTGAAACCTTCAATTTTCAAGCACAACGGACATCGTTTTTCAGCAGTTATCGCTGTGGCAACATGTGGATTGATATTGCATCTGGTGGCCTCCTCCTCCTTCACCTCCTGGTCCTCCACCCCACCCCCAACCGCGAGCTCCAGATCTCAGTCGGCACTGCCGGACCTCAACCGCGAGCGCCAAATTTCAGTGGGCACTGCCGGACCCCAACTGCGACCGCAGATCTCAGTGGGCACAGCCAGACACCACAAGCGCCAGATCTCAGTGGGCACTGCCACTCCCCTATAAAATGGGGGGGGGGGCCATCCCAGCTAGTCAGGACTTTCGCGGATCCTTCGCGGAGCTTTCGCGAAGCTTTCGCGGATTTTCGGGTCACATCTATCGAAATTTGTGAATAATGTATCCGTATGGATCCAGATACATCTGAGGAAGCTGTCTACAAACATACTTGAGCCTTGAAAGTCTCTTTTGCGAGCTTTCGCGGGTGCAAATCTTCGCAAAAGCTTTCGCGAATCTTTCGCGAATGTGGTTTTAGCTTTCGCGGAGCCATCTTACTTTAACAGCCCTTTAAATCTCCACTTGGAGGTTTTGGCGGCTGCTTAAAAGAATGTTACCATGGCTAAATACATTAATTAGTATGTGTCTACTGTAACCAACAATGTGATATGGGTTTGCCCAAAGATGGGATGCCCAAAATATTACCATTTTGATGTAACATTTGATGAGAATCTGATGGAAGCGGGGATGTCCTATGACAACCCCGCTGGGTAGTTCAACCTAGCCCAAACACATTGGCCAAATCGGATGGAACAAGTAAAACCAAATGTTACCCTCTGGTTATTTAACATAGCTATGCAAAATGGTTCATTTATAAGATTTGTCACTGATTTACCGATCAAAAATGATGTTTTTCCCAGTTAGATACATTGATATCGTTAAATAACCAGATGTTACAAAGTGCTTCAAAGCACCAAATGGACAAAAACAGAACTTCCTGAATTCTTCCCGAGCACCACTACATCCAACATTGGCTGGTTCATCTCACCCAACCGCACCTATCATGATCACAATGATGCATTTTTTTCACAGACCAGAGGTTCCAAAAATCTGCTTGCCAAAAAATATGAACCGGTTAAAGACGGGCAGATTTCCATCAAAACACATCATCATCATCATCATCATCATCATCATAGTAATAACCACAATAGCAATAGTGCTATAATAATGGTCATAAACACTAGAAGCATGCTGGGCCGTAAAGTGGGGCTCACCTTCCCTATCCACCCCCTATCCCTTCGCCTCCGGGGGTCATCTCTCGCGATACGTAGTTGGGAGCACGGAACATTGCACTCATATCCTGGGGTGTCCGGCCAGCTCCGACTCGTCAAGGGATTCCCCCAAGGGATCTTCCCAAAGCGAAAGTCGGTAGTTTTTTCGGAACTGGGTCGAACATGTCTCAGGCCTAATTTCTACGTGGAAAAGGCAAGTGTCAGCACCAAGATCTGCTCCCCCTTCGGACCTCTGCAAGGGAGCGGGCAAAGTCAACAGCCATGGCTAAGAATCGTTGAACCTGAGGCGCTCAATCTGCCTGGTGGCATCGGTAGCTATATGTATATCTGTATAGATATATATATATATATTATAGATTTATATATTATATATATATATATGTACATGATTATATATGGTCAACGTTGGATTGTGAAACTTTCCGGTCGGATTGTGAAACTTCCCGGTCGGATTGTGAAATTTCCCGGTCGGATTGTGAAACTTCCCGGTCGGATTGTGAAACCTGGATTGTGAAACTTGCCGCAAGGATTGTGAAACTGGTATTGTGAAACTTGAAAATCGGAATTTTCATACCGTTTCAACCTTGTGGAGACTCCAAGTCAGTTTGAAGTTCTATGGGGGTGGGAATTGTGATATCATCTTAACATTTTGGGGACTCAAAGTCAGTTTGAAGTTCCATGGGGGTGGGAATTGTGATATCATCTTAACATTTTGGGGACTCAGAGTCAGTTTGAAGTTCCATTGGGGGTGGAATTTGATATCATCTTAACCTTGTGGAGACTCCAAGTTAGTTTGAAGTTCCATTGGGGGAGGAATGTGATATCACCTTAGCTTTGTGGAGACCCCAAGTCAGTTTGAAGTTCCATGGGGGTGGACATTTTCATATCACCGTAACCTTGTGGAGACCCCAAGTCAGTTTGAAGTTCCATGGGGGTGGGAATTTTCATATCATCTTGGCTTTGTGGAGACCCCAAGTCAGTTTGAAGTTCCATGGGGATGGGACTTTTGATATCATCTTAACCTTGCGGAGACTCCAAGTCAGGTTGAAGTTCCATGGGGGTGGGAATTTTGATATCATCTTAACCTTGTGGAGACTCCAAGTTAGTTTGAAGTTCCATCTCCAAGTTAGTTTGAAGTTCCATGGGGGTGGGAATTTTCATATCACCTTAACCTTGTGGAGACTCCAAGTCAGTTTGAAGTTCCATGGGGGTGGGATTTTTCATATCATCTTGGCTTTGTGGAGACTCCAAGTCAGTTTGAAGTTCCATGGGGATGGGAATTTTGATATCATCTTAACCTTGTGGAGACTCCAAGTCAGGTTGAAGTTCCATAGGCGTGGGAATGTTGATATCATCTTAAACTTGAGCAAGTCAAGTTGCGCAATCCTATTTGCGCAATCCGACCAAAGAGTTGCGCAATCCTGGGAGTTGCGCAATCCTGTTGCGCAATCCGGAGAAGTTTCGGAATCGGACTTTACTCATTATAGATATATATATATATGATTTTATATATATATGTTTATATATGTATATGATTATATATATATATGATTGTATATATTATATGATTATATAACATATATGACTAATTATATATATATGATTATATATATATGATTATATATATATATGATTATATATATATGATTATATATATATGATTATATATATATATGATTATATATATAATCATATATATATATATAAATGATTTTATATATATATATGATTAAATATATATATATATATGATTATATATATATATGTGATTATATATACATATGATTATATATATGTATGATTATATATATATGTGATTATATATATATATGATTATATATATATGATTATATATATATGATTATATATATATATGATTATGTATATATGATTATATATATGATTATGTATATATACATATATGCTTATATATATGTGATTGTATATGTCATTAAATATATATATATGATTATATAGATATATATATATGATTATTTATATATGATTATATATGATTATATATATATGATTATATATATATGGTTATATATATATTATCATATGTGTATATATATATATGATTATATGTGTAATCATATAAATATGGTTATATATTATTATATATGTATAATTATATGATTATATATGACATCATGATATATCATGTACTTTCATGTACCGTATACCTGAAGCAGATGCCCTGGATTCTTTTATGGCTGGTCAGTCAATATTCTATTTTATTGATCAATACGTATCAAAACCTCTGAAATCCAGGTTCAACTTGGGTTTCGCCGTTGGTTTTTGTTGGTTTGTCTTAAATAGTGCAAACATACATGGACAAACCCTTTAAAAAAAAACATGGTGTATCATCATCAATTCTCCATTCAGATTGCCATTCTAGGGTATACCTTAATACGGTCGGAATACACCATGTTGGGAGAAACCCCCATCGTAATCGTTGCTTGTATATTCTATGAATATCCCCTATCACATCCCCATCTTATGGTTTGCCCGACTCTTGTTGCTTCGGCCAACTATGTAGATTCCCGTATAAAAATCCAATAAAACAGATGTATTGGTCATCATGATATCCCGAGTAGATCCCCATAACTGGAGATATTCCCGCCAAAAAAAACATGAAATGACCACCAAATTCCAGCGAAAATCATCATTCTTGAGTGGTTAAAATCACATAAAGTCACCCATTGTTCACCATGTTTTTTATCATGTTTTCATGGTTAAATCACACATTTTCTCTACATCCCTGTTGATCTTTGGAGACTCAACAGGAGATCTTCCAGATCTCGAGCCCGGCACCAGCCCCTCAATCGAGTGAAAGGTCTCAGCCTGGCTCAGACTGCCAACCTCTGGATGTGTTCTCCTGCATGGTTTACATGTACATTACATGTATGTTGTATATATAATTACATAATTACTATATATATATAAATAGAATATAGCAACATATAGCAACATATAGCAACATGCATACACTTCTTCAGTTCACTGATTTCTTGCCATGTTCCGACGAAAAATCTCGGAGGCGGCCTCACCTCCATGAGATAGCCAACCTTCCGGGATTCCACGGCCCAATTTTCGAGGCCTGGGATTCTGATGGATTCAACGGACATCAACGGACATCGTCCTGGACATATTGATGGGACAGCAATGGGCTTGCTAAGTCCCAAACGAAGGACCAAGGCCAACAGTTCATTCTCAGAAGGAGCCCACGAACTGCTGACCTGAAGCAGATCCATGAACTGCTGGGAACCTTAAGGGAACCTTAAGCCATACATGGAACCTGCCAAGCGGATAGCCATGGTGACAGTTTCCCCCCTGTTCCAAGCATGGATTTTGCTTGGATCCTCTACGACTGGGGTTCCAAGGCTTGGGCGAAATGACTAAGGATTCCAACAATGGATCATGACAATCCCAGAAAAATATATGAAGGGCATCAAAAACATCCTAAAAATATCATCAAAAACATGTTGATCTAAATTCCTTCATCTGCAAACGGCCATTCTTCGCGGATCAAAAAAAAGAGGTTCGCAAATCTTTTAAGCAACTCCACGTGTTTCTTTCGCGGGGTTATGGTGATCCATCTGTGTGCTGCTGAGACGCGCTCAAACTGCATGTAAACAGCAACTATGTGAGCAGCCAAGGGCAAATACAAGGCCATGTTGGGATATAATTCCAAAAGGAAACGATAGAGTTTCATTGTTTCCAGACCCCCATAACGCTGCAAAGGTGCTGTGTATAGGCTATGGGTTTCAATGCACACCTTCTCTTTCGCCACTGCTTTCGCGCAACTTTCGCAAAAATCATTTTGCAAATCAACCACAAATTCCTCGCCCTGAATCGTGCTTGCGGGCGCATCTCCACTTGATTATGAAGTAAAAAAAGAAAAACAATGTAATAAACACCTCATCGAAACAAACGTTCGCCATATTTTTCGCTTAATAAAGACTTATTTTCGCGAACTCAGACAAAATCTTTCGCGCGGTCACTTGTTCTAATACTGACGGCCTTTGTAATAAACAATCGGTACAGGTACAGGGACCTTTAGATCAACTCCCATATAATCATATATATATATATAATTGTATATATATATATATCATTGTATATAATGGCCACTAAATGACTAAATTGTGATGGTCGAAACCACAAGCAAATCCTGGCGCTTTGCCCATTGTTGTGGCCTCATCAATCATCTCCTGGCTATAGACTTCGGTCCCTCCAGTCCTCGTGATGCCGAAAAACTGGTGCTTGGGCCGTCAGATGAACGGAAGCTGGGATTATCATACTGGTAACCGCTGGCAACAAAGATTTGTTCAACCACCTTAAGAAAATTTTTAATTTCTTAAGCCATGTAGGGACACACCAAAAAAAAACATGATGAATAGCGAAACACCATGGGATAATAGAATGGGTTATCCATATTTTAGGCCCATGCGATGTTGCTACAGTCTTCATGAGGAATAGGAGTTCAACTCTACAACCCCAAATGGACCCAAAAAATGGGGAAAAACTCACAGTCTTGGAGAATATAAAATGATTTAGAGACATCTTTAAAACAAAATAAAACTCCCAAATAGATTCCAAACAGGGAATTTTGGGATTCCAAAACATGATAAGATTGCCATTTCATGGCCATTTCGTAGGGGACAAGATGATGAACCGGTGGATTTCAGCCAGAAACACCGGCGGTTGTGGCCTTGCCAGCTGCCGAACATCTGCAAAGAATTGTTGAAGGATTCTGGAGGGAGTCAAACGCCTCAAAAAAGCCATGGCTTCAACACGGGCAGGCGGTTCCCATCGACCCGCTAAATCCAGGTGAAATCTCTCTCAAAATCTGAAGATTCCCGGAATTATCACCACGTTCCAGGGATTTTCGTCCGTTTCAAAACTGAGGGCAGAACTCTGGCAAGGAGTCCCTTGGGACGCCATCATCGAAATCTCAGGTCGGCAAACGCTGAAAAACCTGGTGAAAATATGACTTACCCTCTGGTAAACTAACATAACTATGGAAAATCACCATTTTCAATGGGAAAATCCACTATAAATCACCATTTTCAATAGCTATTTTGACATAACCAGAGGGTACCCTCCGGTATCATCGGTGAGTGCTCAAACATAGCAAGGTGATATCCTCAGGATATCCTCTTTTTCAATGCCATATTTACGCAATGTTTGAGTACGAACCGTTACGGCCACCGGGTAATGAATGGTGATGGCTAATTCCACTGGATGGATATCTGAATGGATTTTATTGTGATTTATACAGCTCTCAGGCCCCTGCGGTAGGGGCAAACAAGTGAGCCCAGTGTCTGCCGAATGGACCTGGGCCAAGTTGGAGCCGCTAGAAGATGCCGGGAGAGTTCTCATTTCGCCAAATGTGAAAAAAGTGTTTTACCTATAATATAATCATGATATAATCATAATATTATCATAATATATCATAATATATCATAGTATATCATAGTATATCATAATATCTCATAATATCATATTATCTGAATATACACACGGCATTTTTTGGGGGGGGGCGTTCACTGCTCGGCTCCTCGATTCCTCTGTTTCACTCACTGCTCCATCTGCTCCAAGCGGCTCAACGACCTTTAGAACGCTGCGACCTCGGAACGACGGTCAAAAAATATTGGAAGTCAACAGATCTTCGACAGGATGTCCACCTGACATAAAGTTATAATATATGAATATATATATATATGTATATGTATATATATATATATAACAACATGCTTTGATAAAATGATCTAAAATGAGAAATTTGAAGATGTCACAAGATTCTGGCCCAAATTTTGACCATATCAACTCCTGGGCCATAGGATTCCATAGGTCTGAGGTCTCCCACAGATTCGATCCACTTGAAAAAGGGAGATCACCTCAATGACCTCCAAACTGAGACGTCCTAATTTTTTCTGTGTCTCCTTCAGTGAGAAGCCCCATTTTTATATCCATTTTTATCCCAAATTCATCCAAATTCTCTGAGTTATCCTGGTTATACATGGTTGATTAATGTTGATCTAGGAATCTAGGTCAAGACTCTCAGGTACACCCCCCAAAAAAGGCCGAAAAAAACACGAGGAAATGCCCAGCCGCCTCGTGGTGTCGACCGCTGGTGAAGCGGTAGTGGATCTCAGCAATGTCTAAGACGACAGGCTCCACCTGTGGATCATTGGATTGATTTTCCAGGGAAAATCTACAGGAAACCATGGGTTTTTACTACTTGTTACCATCCAAATCCATCAAATATGGGGGTTTCAACCCTAAATTTTCCACCCAATCCAATGATCAGAAGATAGCATTGAACCAATGATGACTGGGACCATGACTCAACGACGGCCAAGATGGGTTTTTATAGCTGTAACATGACTGAGAAAACGATTTCCGCGCAGCTTTTCCTTGATGACATCATGGATTTTCATGTGGCTTCAAAAAGCGGATACCAATGGGCCCAC
This sequence comes from Cladocopium goreaui, assembly GCA_947184155.2. NCBI lineage: Eukaryota > Dinophyceae > Suessiales > Symbiodiniaceae > Cladocopium > Cladocopium goreaui. The sequence continues at coordinate 98,987 of CAMXCT020000729.1, read as the reverse complement.
GACAGGATTCTTCCTGTCATGGTGAAATCACTTCCAATGGGGAGAAGTGATTTTCGGCACCTTTCACTGAACATGGGGCATCCCCTAAATCCAAATGGTGTGTATCGTCATTCTCCCGACCAATTGGTGATAAAATCAAGGCACATTCACCATTTTTGAACAAACCCATATAAGATTCTTGCTTTATGTTGGTTTTATATCCCATTACAATCCATTGCATCTCTTATTAAATCGCTATTAGAATTATATCCCCACTATATCCCTGTTGTTGTAGTTGTGGCATCCCCCATTTCAGACACTACCACTAACCCTCATGTCAAGAAGAGATCGAGCATATCCCCATAATTTTGGGTCGTTAAACTTCTCTTGTTGATGGCTGTGTTTCCCTACTCTTAGGATGCCCATGACTCATTGCCTAAATTCCCAATTTTGGACTCGTAGATGTTCAAATCTCTTCAAAAAACAATTTTGATAACTGCAGCAATAAATCAGGTGAAATCCCGCCCGAAAAACACCAAGTTCATGATGTGGATCTACCCTCTGGTAATCAGCTCCATAGCTAGCTGGAAAATCCACGAGCTATAGTTCGATGATTGTCCCAGCTATAAACCTCCATTTATTTCGGGGATTCTTCATTGCTACGGACACGGGATGCCAATATCTCAATGATTGTCCCATTATATAGATAAGAATCTATCTACCTACCCACCTACCTGCCTATCTACCTATCTGTCTATCTACCTACCTGCCTGCCTATCTACCGGGATGATCCAGGCCTGGCGATGCAGCGTCAAAAGGAGCCCCAGGTCGCAAGGCCTGGGCGCCGTGGACGATGTCGGAAAAATTGGAACGAAGATATGACAAGAACAACGGGAATATAATGGAATATATTTATACATAATGTATATTAATTTATATATATATACCTTAAGCAACCAAAACCTTAAAAAAACAAGGGTTTAGGGAAAAAACCATAAATTTCCCCAAAAACCAGGTTTTCGGGTTTAGCAATTATTTGGGGTTTGGTCGCCTCAGGTGAACAACTGCATCATGCGTGCCTGCAATAGCACATTGCAACAAACTGTCGTTTTTCCGCTGATTCGACCCCATCAGCTGATAATGTACCCCGCATTGCACCATTCTTGATGGGCCTTTGTTAAATATCGGAGGATGACTCTTTCAACCACCGTGCTAGCATGTACCCTTCGGGCAGTTCTGCTAGCCTTGCCTATGAAATCCTCCGACAACTGGGTTGCGTAGATCAACGGGTTGATCACATACGGCTGCCGATGGCCTGCCAAAAAAAGATCAACCAAAAAGGCATGGTGTAACTGATGGTGTTTCGGTACGAACATGTACAGCACGTTCCCTTGTCGGCATGCTTCCTTTGCGAGCTTGTCGTAAGTGGCCAAAAAGTGAAGCCCAAGCTCTCCGAGCTCAATGGCAGTGGCACTAGGAATCCAAGCATCCAGTTCGTACAGCTGTGCAAAGAACGAATTGATGCAACCGCAAGCTTCCTTTTGCAATTGGTAAAGCACGTTCTCCGACAAATCCGCATCTTGATTCCAAGCATTGAGCCATCTCAGAAGCACTGTGGTTGCAGCACCTTTGGACCATATAGCTGAAGGCATCTCATTTGTGCTTGGCCACAAGATAGTTTCCTTGCAAATGTAGCTCAAGTATGCAGTTTGCCCATTGGCCTTGCACCAGTCCAAATAGTTGGATGATAGGCTTTCAAAACGAGCATCTTTGGACCGTCCAGGAAACAGGTCTGACACCAATGCCAGCGTGCTGGCAACAAAAGTTTTGCCAACACCGAGCGTGAAACCATGCCAAATGTCGAACTGAAACATTGCTTCTGGCTTCTGTCTCAAGCACATCAGGCGTGTGAAAGCTGGCACCGACTTGAACCCAGATTCAGTATGCATGGTTGGAAGCCAGAAAGGGTTCCGCGTTCCCAACTGTTCGAAAGGGTAATCACGTTGTCCTGCCCGACACAGGTGGCATATACCTTTCGGTTGCTCTTGCCTTCCAGTCTGCCCCTTGCCTTTCTCACAGTTGTAGTAACTGCGGGCCAATCGGCCACATTTGACCAGGAACTGCCAGTCTCCAGTGACTGCTATGCAAATCATCCAGAAACGTTCTCCAGATCTGGTGTCAACCACTCCATGCCGGCCAACGTCGTCAGCACAATTTGCTCCGAAGTTGAAAATGTCTTGCACAGATTCATCATCCTTTCGGTAAAGGTGCTTTGGCAAAACGCAGGAAAGCATGTGCGTGGTGTAAACCGACCCAACATAATTGCATTTTTGTTTGATGTAGTGCTGGGAAACACCTTTTGCCTTCGAAGCTCTCAAACCAGGTGCCAATCCCCTGCCAAGGCAGGACTTGAAACTGGTGACAAGGAATGGTTGCTTTTTTCTGCCACGTCCTTCATCGCCATGGTATACTACTGCAGCTGCATTCGACAGTTGTATTGTTCCTGCCCTAGCCAGCGAAAAAACTTCATGCTCCGGTTGTGCTTTTTCAAATTTAGCCCAAAAATCGGACCAAATCGCCTTTTCACGGCTTGGATCAGGCCGAAGTAGACCGCATAGCATGTGCCAGCAGTTCCGATGAAGTAAAAAGTAACACCAGTCTTGTAGCTTCAGTCCTTTTATCCCTTGAGGCTTGTCAGGGCGAATGGGCACCAAATTCAAAGGAAGTCTCAAATTGTATCGGCTAAAGAACCTATGGGCATCCCGCTCTGCATTGCCCTCACTGCACTCCGAGAAGCTCACAAGCCCACCAGAAGCATTTGCTGCAGCTTTGCCAACATCAGCGACAATGTTGCGAGCCGTTCGAACGGCCTGCCTGCTAGCAGCCCCGGATGTGTAGGGCTACCATCGGAGAAGTGAAAGGTTCAGGCTACCACACCTTAAGCGACCAAACCCCCTAAAATTACTTAGTGATACTGAGTGTTTACCCCATACTTAAAACAACATACCCCGAAAATTAAATTTGATAAGCGGCTGTCACTGTGCAATCTATATTGGGTTTTAAATTTCAAATATGGTGGAAGGGTCCCGATGCAAGTTGGCTCAAATATAACTGTCGACTGTGGCTATCAAAACTTTTGGGAAATTCAAGATTTCTCAGAAATCAGAACATGCACTTTCAACCCCTTACTGAAAAACATTATCCCATATTCTCCCCCAATTTGTGGAACAAACAGACTGTGGGGCATTTGCTTTCGGAAATTTAGCTGCGGAACTCCTTGACCGATGTCCGCGGCAAATCCTCGGAGTGTTCTTCCAGCAGGCTTTCCTGGCACGGATTGTGACGGGCATGCCACTTCCTAGTATGAAAACAATCTATAGAAGTTGTGTCGCACACGTCATAGATGATTTTTCCCTGCAACCAACGATTGCTTCGACCCCAAATTGGGCATGGTGAAAACCACGCTCTCTCCACATCTCTCCGCTCTTTGCTCTGCCAGGTCAAAAGAATTGGACCAAATGAAATGCTTACAGTGTGGGCCTAAGATCGGAAATATATATCTCACTCAGAACACCTGGCGCAAATGGAGAATCCATAGCCATGAAAGAGAATGCTTGTAGCACTCAAGCTGCAGGGTTTCCCGCAGTTCTAAGAGTCCAAACAAACGCACAAAAGCGACATTTTTGTCGAGCTGATACAAACAACCTACTTCTTCTTCGAAGCTCTGCTCTTGGCAGCGGTAGGCTTGGGTTTTTTAGATCCTGTGCCAGGGAGGTTCTCACCCGGACGCTTATTGGTGTCGATCTTCTCGAAATACTTCTTGGCATTCCTGTTCAGCACACAAATTTGAAACCGATGAGCTGCTGTTCCAAAAAACCAAAGGGCAATGTGACACCGAAACCGTCGAGGTTGGAACCTCAGCTTGGCTTCCAATGCTGCCGCTCGGCTGCACCTGATGCGTTGCTGGCTCGGGATCCCAAACAGTTTAACATCGGATCCTGTATTGAGAAACAAATCGATAATAGGAAGGGTGCCTCATGGTCGCGGCTCGCATGGCTGGTTCTGCTTTGGCCCAAAACCTCAGCATGCGGAGGGCTCCAAAAACTTTGGAAAAGAAATTGTCAAACTCTACCGATGACCGATCCGGCAACATGAAAATTGCACTTAATAATACCTCAAATCAATCCTTCGTAGGTGGTTCGGCTGGGGGATGCCATAGCTTTCCAGGATTACTGGGCTAGAAAAGGTTGTCCGTAGCCATCGACTGCACCATGAGCCAGCACCTCATTGAGCTTGTCGTACTCACCATCCAGGACTTTAATCTCATCGGCCACTTCCTGCTCATACCTTGGAAAAAGAACATTAGGTAATGGTTTATGTTTGGAAAGATGATGCTGCAAGAAAAAGTTGGCCCAAATACGATTTGACTTGCGCAGTGCTTTTGAACTTCTCAGAGAGGTCCCGGAGCTGGGATCGAAGTTTCCCACTTTTCTGAAGAACGCTCTCCATGAACTTCGTGAATCGATCTTTGTACTGGCAACAGGTATAATGTTTTGGTGACCACAGTCCCTTTTGGATTCGGTGAAGTAATGATGTTTGCATTGGTTTCCCTTGGTCATGTTAACTTATGAATACCCCACCTCCGAAGTTGCTTCGGCCACTGCAGCGACCTTCGGAGCCTGCGCTCGGTTCATTGCCTTCTCGAGGCCATCAAAGCCCGGATTTGGGATCGCCGCCCCTGTGTCTTCCTGGCAGGAGCAGAGGACAGAAGGGTGCAGTCAAGCGGGTGGACCACGATGGGAAAGGTTTTGACAACACAAACATCCAAAAGATTGACAATCCTCAGTTCTGCTGCGCAGCTCCGACTCAGTCTGTTTCTCGGATCGGGTTCCACTTTCACGGGTCTGAACATGATACTCTCGAACGCCATCATACATATTTGTCCTGGGCAGCGATGCGTCCCTCATTCTAACTCGGATTGATGGCATCAAAAAAGCATCACGTGCATGACATACAGAACTAAATGACTAAATACCATGGCCTGCCTCACGAGCGTATCCGGGGCGGCTTCACAAACACGCTTTGCACCAGCAATTCGGGCCCTGGAGGAACAGTGGTCTAACATCAAGTGACAATATGCATGCATGGATTCCATTGCAATCAAATGGAAACAATGAAACGAGTCAGTAGATCCAGATCATAAGCATCCCACGCACTCCACTTCAGATCTTGGGACATTTCATGCTCGCTGTACCATCCCTCCAAAATAGTAACTTCGATCACTTTGTCCTTTCGGACCGAAATCTCCACCTTCTTGATGAATACCTCCTGGTTTCTGAATGAATTCAACCAAGAAGATCGGTAAATCGGAATTTGTGAGATGCGATTGCAAATTCAGCACTTGTGCTGTCCTTGTCGAAGTTGACTTGCTTTAGCAGTTCGGCGAGGTTGTCCCGAACAGCCCTTCCACTATTCCATTGATCCTTCACAAACTGAGGAACATCCAAGTCACGACGTTTCTTCTTGGGTGCCACCATTCGGCGGATTCTGGCCAATGCGGCCTTGTGCAACAGAACCTTACTTAAACAAGATGCTCAAACATGTTTGAACTGCGAGTTTGATTCACAACAAAGTGCCAAAACATGTCCAAGCCATGAAACTTGTCGGGTTTTCTTCATGGACGTAAGAACAATGGGCTTCTTGGGTTTGGAATCTTTGGCGCCAGCGCTGACAGAATTGCCAGGGTTCCCCAAAGTGGCCCCCGACTGCTTCCTCTTGAGCTTCAGAGTTGGCCGAACTTTCCGAACAGGTGTAGCAATGTGACTCTCATCAGCCTAGCGATCGGTGGCATGTGCACTTACATGATGTTTTAGCTTGTGCACTTCGTGAAGAATTGTGATCTCTGATTATAGTTTGAAAAATGGAAAATTATCAGGGTACGAACCACCCCACCTTAGGAATTTGGGAATCGTCTGGAACTTCAATGACCGGGTGAGTGACCGAAGACTCCAGCTGCATCACATCCACCTGGGGAGGATTGCGGCCAAGCGAACGTTCAATTGCACCAGGAGAGGCCTGGGCCAAAGGGCGGGCAGCAGTGGTTCAAGAGTCTAGTGAAGAATCACTTAGTCCCGAACCGGAAGCGTTTCCAAGCTGGCTCCATAATGAGCATGAGGGTCTGCCTGAAATAGAGAATTTTCATTGTGAACAAATCGGATGATTCGTGACCACCCTATTTTTGGACAAAAAAGAAGGGCCACAAAAAGTGCATTTTTGCAGGGCCAGCCTCCTCGTATTTCTTTGTAGCTTGGAGAATCGCATTCAGTTCCTGGGAAGTAAACTCATGCATATGATCCGGTTTTGGAGATTGGAATGATATCTTGGAATTGATGCTGGAATTGTCATTTGCTAGTCAGTAAGAACATCAAGCGAGATTCGGCGATTTCCCTTTCCGCTTGTTTCTCAGCAGTTTCCAATTCCTTCAAGACATGTTGGTACCCTTCACGCAGGGTCTCGCAGCTCCATTTACTGGAGTGCCCGACAGGTCTGGCTGAAGATGCCATGCTTCGACCGTGGCTGGCCGTGACTCGGCTCCGACAAGTTGATAGGGTATGGCTCGGATGAAATGGATTTTTGCACACGGATGGTCAAACACCAGAATCATAAGAATTTCCGATTCAATCCACCCACAAACTTTAAACGAGTACCAAACTTCAATATTCAATGCCTTTTTCCTGTGGCACGATGTATGTCCTCAGCACATGTCCCGACAGAGGATCCATTCTGGATTCCCAACACTAAAATTCCCCCAAGTGCTGGGATTTGAACTGGGCCAGAAAACCCATAAAAAAATTATGGGTTTTTACGGGATAATTACGGGTAAATTATGGGTTTTTACGGGTTCAGGAAAAACCTGGTTTTTGGGAAATTATTGGTTTTTATGGGAAGATTATGGGTTTTTTATGGGTAAATTATGGGTTTTCATCCAAACCCTACTTTTTTCGGTTAAAATCCGACAAAAGAGCAAAAAAATCGATTTGAAATGGCTCGGAAGTAGCCGGATTGTTTCTGACAGTTAAACAGATACCATATCATTTCCGATGGATTGGCCCATTTCACTTCAAATCCTCTTTGGGAGGTGAGGTTCCCACTGACTAGGAATGCGAAGGTGTTTTGACCCTCGCAAATAATTGTATACTGATTTTAAATCGGAATGTGGCCATTGGTCAGGGCTATCATCATCTATCATCAGGCATAGTGGAAAAAGTTTCCACAGCTGTTGGCAGCCGATCAGGGGCGTCGGGTGCACCAAACTTGTCAGATATCAGCTCTGCCCGCATATCCACCAATTGGCGGGCAAAGCGCATTGGGTAGACCCTCAGACAGGCAGTCGGATACCGTAGGAAAAGGGCATGCAAAAACACAATGTGCAGAATTGAACTTTGGTTGGATTTTTCATGAGAATACATCAATCTTTGTATCCTAGCCACTCGGTAGAACGCAATGCACCCGTTCCATAGTCCTGTTCTCGGAGTCCACGTATTTCTTCACGGTCTCTATGGTGTAGGGAAGAGTAGCCTTCAGTTTTTTCCATTGCAACCGACCTTTATCTAAGCGTTTGATGGCTGGGGAGTTGGACCAAGCATAGTGGCGCTTGGGGGACAATCCTCCGTAGTGCGCCATCCACCATGAGACCCGGGTCACCTCGGATATTGGGAGGAGCTGCAACCCAAGGAAAAAAGTCAATACCATTTTGAGAAGCCATGCAAGCTAGCTACCCCAGTAAGTGGTACATGCCAAAAATCTTATTCCGAGATCTTGCCACTAAATGACGGACCCAAGTCCGTGGCAGCGAATCAAGGCATTCATCATGAAGCGAAAAGCGGGGAAATACTCCAGGACTGAGCTGCCAGGCTGTTCTACTACCCAGGTTCCATTCAAGCAGGAAATCACCAAACATAGCAGGGATATCCTAGATAGGGGTTGCCGGGCACAAACCGATTGGATACCAACTGCAAAAATTACGTGCATGAAACAAGCAAAACAAACCAGTCCTTTCTGTTAAGGCATTGGAAATCAGCACAGATGCCACGTCAAGCAAGCCAATGCTATTGCATTTAGATCTCCCGGATGTTCCAACGTTGATACCCACCATGCTGCTGCATTTCGTGGCCAGTACCACAAGAAATCCCGGCTTGCACCGGCCCTTGAGGACGAAGATCAAAGCCAGCCTAGGCGTCTCAGCTATTGGGGCTGGGGACACAGTGGGATTAGTGGCAAGAGAGGTCGAAATTCTAAATCGCAAGTCTAATTGGAATGCAAGAAACAAGAAGCCACTGGGAGTGAGCAAATCCATGAAATTGCTTTCGGTCTTTCTGGTGAATCTAGACCCTTTCCGTTTGCCTTGCTTCTTGGGCTCAAAGTATAACAAGTCAAATTTGGCCGATCGGAGCTCTGCACATCTCATGAATCTTGTTGTGTTTGCAGCTCCGGCGAAATATTCAAGAAAATCAATATCCTGCCGCAGGTGATGTTCAAATTTTCTGATTGAGTACAATCTATAGTTCACCTCAAACAACTCGGACGGAAGTGTCCTTCGTGAGGTCAAACTGGCATTCAACCCAATGCAGCATCACCAGAACAGCCACCACTGCCTGATAGCACAGGAGGAAAGGACGTGCTATAAGGATCTATAAGGAATCGGGTTTTGTGAATCTGAAAGCATCGGATTGGTGGGGATAAATTACAACCTGCCTTCGGGCATCCCATGGCCCGCAACCGCCATACAAGAAGATCCAAATTCATCTTGGAATTTTGAGTTTCGAGCCCGCAAATCTTTCTCGGATTGAAATTTCATGTTTTGCCAAATGATTTTTTCTGATCGGATCTCATCCGGCACATTGCATGAATCAACTCGTGAAAAGTGTAAGTGTTGCTAAACTAGCCAGGTGGACGACCATGGTGTTTCAGCTGGAGCCGAACCCTCCACAGGTCCTTCTTCAGGTTTCTCGCCTTCGAAGATTTGCCCATGCAGGCCTGGGCGAGAGAAGCTGGAGAAAGAAACATGATTACTTAATTTGGGATGCGCCCACAGTGCTGAAATGAGCACTTCTCTTTACTTAAGAATTCAGTTGATGTGGTGCAGTCCTTAACACTACTGACTCCTGGATACGAAAAAACACCAGCAAATTTTGAAAGACACGAAGCTGCCACAGAGCTGCAATTCTGCAAATTCAATCGGTGATCACATTTCAGCACAACAAACCCCATTTTCTCTTGAAGAGCTTGTTCTCTTGGGGACACAATTTTATTTGCACCCAATCGGAAAGTTCACACAGACGCATTTTCTCACGTGGCACTTCCGGTCAGCGCAGGCTGAGGCATGGAATGAAAGCCGAGCTGCACATGAAGGCGAGGCACCCCTTAGCCCTATAGCCAATGAAGTGAAAGTGGGAATTTCAGATTTCAACAGAAAAATGTGGGAAACTTGTTCACCATGGGGCGCCTTCTACCCTTCAAGCTGGGACCCCTGAAGAGTAAGGACATGATCTTTCTATCTTGAATGCCACCATGCCCGATCGACTAAATCACGAGGAAAGTGTCCAGTGTCAAGTTGTTTTTATTAGAAACACTCGGAACACCAACTGACTGCCAGCATTGGAAGATTGTTGGAAGCCGAAAATGGCAGTGGCGATTTGTATCCAAAATCCTGTGCCATACAGGGCACAGCTTTCTCGGTGAAAATCGCATTCCAGCTAATCAGCTAGTCGACATCCTGACCCTGCTTGATCTCACACATGACGCATTGGCCGTTGTAGCGCAACTTCTCAGGGAGCCCTGCCAACATCGGATGATCTTTTGACACCTTGTCCAATTTGTCCACCACAAGATCCACCTGCTGTGCCTGAGCGCGATGAGGCGATTGGATATGGCTGGAACGAAGTACATCGACAACGTCGACAACAGCTCATGCTTTCAGCACCTTGGCTCAAAATAATATCAAAGGATCGGACTCCATTTTCATGCTTTGAGTCTAGGTACCATGAGGTGAGCGCACATGATCGCGCAAGCCATCTCAAACTGCCAATAGGGGCCATCTTTTTCTGAGTCAGCATAAAAAGAGAAGCACCAGGACGTGTCTTTCCCATCGGCTGTGATGTCCTTGGGAGCCTTCGTGATACAACTTTGCCTACTGTAGTAGGGGTCGATGGTGCAATGCAACATCTGAAAATTCAAAAGGTATTTCACTTTCTTCTTGAATTGGTTGCCCGCATCCTCAGTAGTGAATTTGTAAACATAATCCTGGATTGCCTCATACAACTCTTGATCGTAAAGTTTGTCATCGTCTTCCCACTGGCTGGTCTTGCGCCAGATACGTTTCTTGGGTGGCTCAACATTGTCGCTAGCTGCTGGCTTCTTACAACCTGGCTTGGCCTTGGCCTTGCCACCTTTCGGGGAAGTTGCCGCCTTCGATTTTGCCTTAGCCTTTGCTGTGGGGGCTGCGGTTGCTGCAGTTCCTTCATCACCTACCTCACCTTCTTCTGAGTCCTGCTTTTTCTTTTTGGCTGATCGCAAAAGCTTTCGAGCCTTTGCACCCGGCTTTGCTGTCGGCTTGTCAAGAGCAGAGGTGGTCTTTTTCTTTCCCTTTCCCTTTCTAGATTTTGACTTTGGCTTCGGCTTGCTGCTGTCGCCCTTTTTGTTCTTCTTTTCTTTCTTGTTCCTAAGTTGATCTTCTCGTCTCAAAACTTCTCTGTCCTCAGCGTCAGCGTCAACTCCCGGAGCCATCGCTGTGGATGCCTCCTGGTATGCAGCAGGTTTTCAACACATCGATTTAAATATTTTTTGGAAACAAACAGGCATAGTTCAACATAGGGATACATTGGGCAGTTAATGCGTAGAAAGTGAGACGGCTCCTGGGCAGGCACAGCTTGGAGAGAAGCTTGAGGCGCTTGGACACTCTCAGGCGTGGATTGGACACCAGGCAACTCAGCAGTCTCAGTATGAAGGCTTTTTACTTGAAACTTCTTTCGTTTCTCTTCGCTCGTTTCTGGTGACATGTGTTTCTGGGAACGGTCGGGGGGCACTGGCAATAACATAACATCCACCGGCTGGGTCTCAGTAAAGTCCCCGACAGGAGCACCAACCGATGAAGATCCTCCCATGGAAATCGTGTTGATGGTCATGTTTGAAGGTTTGAGACAAGAAACCAACAACCAAATTCAAATGCTACAAATGAAGGGGCCTGTGACTTCTTCCTTTTCCAATTCCTTTTTCTTCTCGCGGATCCTGAGTCTCTATCCCTACAAGCTGAATACTTGATAACATGATGGAACTTGGTTGACTTGAGTATTGGACTGGTTCAGCAAATCGTTGGCAGCTGCCAAGCGCTTGGACACATCACCTGCCAAGATACTGAATGGCTTACTAGGTCATACACACTCTCATGTTGGACAAAACCCAGTGCCAGGCCTGAAGAACCTGGAGGAACCTCTTCGGCTGGCAAGGACTCGCTGGGTTTGGGCGTAGCGGCAGGCGGGGGAGTAGCTGCCGCAGGCACACTAGCCGGGGCAGCGGGAGGTTTAGTTCCCGGATCATACTCATCCTCATCTTCATCTTGTTCCTAGATTGCACATAAGACACATGGGCGCCAGAAGTGATAGTATGAGGTGAATGGAAAACTGACTGGAAGACTTATGTCCTCTTCCTCATTCTTGGGCTTCCGGGAGTTCACTTCCGTTACAACCTCCTGGGCAAAAGTTCATGCATCTAAAGCTTTAGTTGCTTTGATCTTCAAATTTCCGATATCTTATTTTATCGCCATAAGGTTAGAATTTATTATATCGCCATAAGGTTATGGTTTTTCGATTCTGCTTCAATGTCCAAATTCATGTAGTTATTATATCCGATGACATGGTTCAATGTAAAAAACGAGACAGCATGCATATGTCCTCCAGGTGCGGTGCCAGAGTCAGAACTAGCGCTTGGAAAGTATCATCCTTAACAGGCGGCAGCCCACCAATCAACAGAAAATGAAAATGACCACCGAATTCCGATTTTACTGTCCCTTTAGGTCGCTCCAGTCCCGAAACTGTATCTTTGTGGATGGGGTGCCATTAACTTGTTGTTTTTAATTGGCCAAGGTTCTAGGCTGACCTCAACTCGCCGGCACTTCATTTTCACGAATGTGCAAAGCTTTCGAATGATCCAGCCATCGGATTCGATATCGGCCGCTGGTCGGTTTTGCTTGTTCTTCACATAGAGCTTCTGAATCTCTTCGCGCAAAGTCTCTACTTCTGGCAACTTGTTGGAGTGGAGCTCCATCCGGGCCAAGACTGGCTTCAAGACCTCATTGATTGCAACTGCAGACTGGATACCTTCGGTGCTCGTCCCCTCTGGCACCAATTGGTGGCCATCTCTCAGTTTATCACGGATCACCTCAATCTTGTCCCACTCATCAGACAAGCCATCACACACAGGATCGGGTGCAGACTTAGCAAGACTGCCGGAACTCATTTTGCCAAACAGGCACGGTTTGACCCCAAATGGCTCTAAGAAAATGGTTTTCACCCAGCAACCTGATGCGCAGGAGCAAAGCAGCTGCTGACTGGGGAGCCCTGCCAAAGCCGAATGAAAATGGCCACCGCATACCGTCGGGCCGGTGTGGTTTGATACTTTCGGAAATTCTTATGCTTTTGGAATGAATGTGGCCAACCGTGGGGCACTTCTGAATCTTGAACATCACAATTCCACCAATTTTGTGATTTGGTGTCTTCCTGATCTGCTGTTTCTTTCATAGAGCCTCCTGTGATGGACCAATTCATCGATGTCATCCGATTTCCAGGAAAACCGGGTTTTCGGAAGCAAAACCGGGTTATCGGTATGTCAAGCCCGGAAAACCGGGTTTTCCAGACAAACCCTACTTTTTTCCAGGGTTTAGTAGGTCAAGGTATGGTATATGTATAACGTATATATATATAATGTATGTATATATATATAACGTATATGTATATATATATATATATACGGATTTCTTGGGGAATTACCATTTGAATACCATCATTCTATCATTTGCATAGTACACCATCCCGTTTGATATCATGTGCATATGACAAGATATAAATGGGAATTGTCGTAATTCACTGGTTAAATTGGATTTCAAGCAGTTTTTCATGTGAATTTGAAAAAAAGGGATTGAATGAGTCAAAACCCTGGTGCCCGGATGGGACCCTAAAATAGCTGCTTAATGAATCGATATTCCTCGAACATATGGTAATGATAGGTTTTGACCCATCTCCATATGACATATAACAATTTAAATCAATTTAATATATATATACATAATTATATGTTAATGGTTGGTTAATGGGTCATATAATATTGACTGATAATAATTCATAAATGATTTAATGGGATTTAATTTAATGGGTTTTAAAGCAGAACTGAATATATCAAATCAATTCATATCATATGACTCATCATAATTCACTAGCCTGAAACCAGCTGAACTGCTTGGCCATTTGCGGATGATTCCCCGAATCTTTACCATCAGTCCAGCGACTTCCACAAATAACGATGGAAAGGGAAAAGACATGCAAAGAATATTATTCCACAATTATATCCAGAATGATCCACAGTTGTTTTGCCATAATGATCCACAAATAACTGTGGAAAAATAACTGTGGATCATTCTGGATCCATAAGATGATAAAACATGATAAAACTCATGTGGTAAACCCAATCATAAAGCAATGGAATATATGGATATACTGGGGAAAATCAGATGAATATACATGAATGTATATGAAATAACATTGATCTATCGGGGAAAACATATGACAAATAACGGTTTTTTCGGGGGAAAACATATGACAAATTGATGCAAAAATTGATGGAAAATGAGAGGGACTTCACCAGTTTTTTCCACTGGATCTGTTTTTCGGAAAATGGTTGAGGAAAATAGATGGGGAAATCAGTTTTTTCATCAGCAAACTGAGCCTTTTTAAACATGCATTGACCAATCCTGGATTGACGTAGATTAGGATTTATCTTAAATATCTTAAATCAAATTGTGTTTATGAAGATGCGATCAGGATTTACCATGATTTACCCATCAACATCACGAAGCAAGGACAGAACTTGTCTGTCCAACGGATACAAAATGTTTATGTGCCGTGGTCAAAATATGGAAAAGACATCTCTGCAAAAATGGAAAAGAAGATTCATGAACTTTCGACCCAATCTGAATTAATATGATCCAACATGATCCAACTACTCAAACGGGCCGATTTGCACAAGAAGACGCATCATATCATCATGCAGCTGGCTTGGTTCAAAGCAGTGTTCAAGGAAATCCCTTGTTGGTCATCCTTCCCATGGGAATCTTTCCGCTGGGTAAATCCCTCTTTGATGATACCCTTTATATGTGCAGTGTATGATCATGCCAATGTCTGACTAGAGTTAGTTTTATAATGTGTTATATGGTACTATTGTACTTCAATTCAAATCCCCATTGATATCCCATTTCAATCCCCTTTTTTCATGATTCGCCCAACGATTTATAGCTCAACAGCCTCAAATCTGTTGCCCTTCTCGGTTCCCAGCACTACATTGGCGCCGACTGCGAAGCTCGCACACGCCAACAGCCTAGGCGATGGGCATCAACCGGATGGATTAATGGATTGGTTTAAGGGAAAATCTAGAGGAAACCCTGATTTTGCCTGCAAAAAATATCAAAAAATATCAAAAAATAGCCCAATCAAAGGGTTCTCCTGCAGATGTTCCCTACCAATACTGACTCATCGTTTATTTTTACAGAGGTTTTGAGTCATGGCCATTTGGACGTCTGCAACATCTGCAACCAGGCATGGGTTCCCCTGGCTTCCCAAGTCAATGATGGGCCATTCAAAAATCCTTTTTCCTGATGATGTACCCTCTGGTAAACTAACATAACTATGGAAAATCACCATTTTTAATGGGAAAATCCACTATAAATGGTCATTTTCAATAGCTATGTTAAATTACCAGAGGGTATCTATTTTGGATAGATCTGCATCAAAACCTCTGGGATCAAAAGAAAACACGGCCCCCAAGTCCCCAAGCGAACCTTTTTGTCCTCCACACCAGCCACTGGAACGGGACGTTCAGCCTATCACCGCACGTTGCTGACGTGGACAGCAAAACAGCGGGACCTGCTGAACTGAGAAGCACGGCCATCCTTCCAAAGTAGGACCCCGCTGAACCCAACTGGTGGAATGTGTTTCAGTTTCAAACATCTTCAAACTGGGACTTAGAGAACATCGAGAATCTGGCGAGCCCGCAGAGCTACTTCCAGCAGGAAAGAAACGACCTCAACACTTCCTCTTCGGCCCTTTTTCAAGGGCCATTTAGAATAGCAAGACACGCTATTCGCCGCGACTGGTGCCAATGGGCCAATTCAACGGATCGTTCAGCTGGGATCTCAGGTGTATCACAACTCTTCTCGTTGTCCTTTGGCTTCTTTTTGTGTCTTTTGCACCTGGGACAAGGCTGACATGGCTGAATCATCATCCCAAAGCACATATTAATATTATTGGATCCATCTGAAGCCATGATGCTTCTCAAACATCAACGGAAAAGAAACATGGGGAAAAAAACCAACACAACAAGACTCAACAAGAATTTCTGAATATCCAGTTAACCATAGTTAACCCTTTTATCCATCATTTATCCAAAAAATATTCTATGACTTGTATGGAATGAGCATCCCAATCATCCCCGGATGGCGCCGGATGGCGGCCTTGATCTTCTTCTTCACTGTCTTCACCAGAGCGCCTGCGATGAAACAACAAAAAACGGCAAATAATACAGATGTCATATGGATTTCATATGGATTTCATATGGATTTCATATGGATTTCATACAGATGTCATATGGATTTCATATGGATTTCATATGGATTTAATATGGATTTAATATGGATTTAAGGGTGATAGAATAGTGATAGAATGATAAGGATGATTTCCTAGGATACGAAAACATGGCGGGCCAATGGAAGATCCCCCTCCTGGCAGCCTCGTTTTCAACATAGCTCATGTTCACATCCCCATATGGTCACAGCCATTGACCTATCCCCAACCAAACCACAGTCTGACCACATTTCTTCGCGACATCTGTGACTCACGTCGTGAAGCCTCGGATGAAGGCCCTCGGTTTCAGGGGCAGGGTGAATTAGTCGCACAGGTGCACAGCTTCAACCTGAAACCGTCGTGATTCAACATGATTCAACCCTGATTGGCTGCTGGAAAAACTGGTTTCTTGAACTCCCGAATCGGGTAATTTGTGCTGTCACATCGTGTCAATCGTGTCATATTTCCCCAGTACAGCTGAAAGCCACATTTTTGCTGATCAAGATCTCCATGAAAGTGATGGGAAATCCCCGCGTTGTGTGGCGTCGATGTCGCCGGAAAATGGGTGAAACCAGGCTCCATCGAACGACACGTCTGCCGCGAACGCCGATTCTCTCTGACGGGGGGGTGCCTGATCTGTAGCCATGGGCGGTGAAGCATCCCATCGTTCATGGTTAGTGGTTGGTTAATGGATTTTGGATTTACATCAAATATGATTAAATTTATCATTTATGGATTATATTGGATTACTATAAATCAATATAAATCATTTATATATGGATTACATTGGATTACTATAATTTAACTATAATTTAATCTGATTAAATTATAGTAATCCAATATAATCCATAAAGGATAAGAGATGATCGTCGAGCAATGTCCTTTATCAAACATCCCAGAAAAACCTTGTCCTTTTGGTCATTTCACATCCCGAGGCATCCCAATGTTTGTCTACGGAGACTGAAAATGTCAGAAAAACCTCGGGGCATTCGGTTTACCATGGTTTACCTACTGCTGCGGCATCTGGAAAAAGAATTTCTTGGGAAAACTCAGAAGATGTGCCAGAAGTCAGGAATGAAATGAATGAAATGCAGATTTTTTTCGCATCGCAACCGTCGCAACCCCACCTTGAAATCTATGGAAAGCCGCCGCAAGTCGCACCCAGCCACAGCCGGTCCATGGTAGACATGGGAGCAGATCCCATTGCCAGTTGGACCACAATTATTTGGGTGTGGCAAGTAATGGGAAGGACTATGTACAACAATAAACAAAAACAGGGTACTCATAGATATTTAATGATATCTATAGATTATGAAATTTATTAATGATTATCAATGATTATTATATATAGTTGACAGACTAAACTCTAGTGTTTGAGCGTAACTGTTGCAAGAAACATCGTTTCTTTCGGGATCTAAGCAGGGAGCATGCAGCCAAGAACAACTGGGCATTCCGAACATGGGGCCCCAAGCAGGAACGGTTTCTCTGCTCCAAAAATAGAGCACTAACTCATGAATCATGTAGCTCCCAAAACCCAAATCCGAACCAAAAAAGACAGATGTTGCAGTAGTGTCAATCCCATATTAATAAACCATGGTTTATGAATAAGATTTTGGGGTAGCCTCTGAAAAAATCGTGATTTCACATGCCATGTTGGCTGAAACAGCCATGAAGAGCTGGGCGGCACCTTCTTCGGGGCGAAAAACCGCGGCTATCCCTTGTCAGCATCGCTCTTTTCACCTGCGACTTGTCTGCGAGGGATGAGCGGGATGACCCTGGTGAACGTTTGCAGTTTGCGACATAGAAAATGGCCATAGAAATCGTTGATTTACCCCATTAACAAGGGTTCTGAATAGTGTTTGGTATTTTTTTTGGCTCAGGTTTTGGATTTTTTGTTTGGCTTTCTTTTTTGGTACCATTTGCCCTGTATTTGCAACAGTTTGGAACTAGAATCTGTCATTTTGCATGGTATTCGGTACGTTTTGGCATGGTTACTTTGCATTTTGTATGATATTTGCTACATGTTGGCATGGTTACTCTGCATTTTGCATGGCATTTGCTATATTTGGCCATGTTCACCTTCCATTTTGCACGGTATTTGCAACGTCCTCTCATTTGCATGGTATTTGCTACATTTTGGTACTTCAAACGTTCATGTGGGTTTCATGTGGGGTTTCTTTAGGGTCTGATTTAGGGTTTCATTCAGGGTTTCATTAAGGGTTTCATTAGGATTTCATTTAGAGCTTCATTTAGGGTTTCATGTAGGGTTTCTTTAGGGATTCTTTAGGGTTTCATTTAGGGATTCATTTAGGGTTTCTTTAGGGTTTCATGTAGGGTTTCTTATCAGGATTTCTTATCAGGATGTTCAAACGTTCATGTGGGTTTCTTTAGGGCTTCTTTAGGGTTTCATTTTGGGTTTCATTTAGGGTTTCTTTAGGGTTTCATTTAGGGTCTCTTTAGGGTTTCATTTAGGGTCTCTTTAGGGTTTCTTTAGGGTTTGATTTAGGGTTTCATTTAGGGTTTCTTTAGGGTTTCATTTAGGGTCTCTTTAGGGTTTCATTTAGTGTCTCTTAGGGTTTCTTTAGGGTTTGATTTAGGGTTTCATTTATGGTTTCTTTAGGGTTTCATTTAGGGTCTCTTTAGGGTTCATTTAGGATTTCATGTAGAGGTTTCTTATCAGTTCTTATTAGGAATTCTTCAGGGTTTCTTTGGGTTTCACCTAGGGTCTTTAGGTTTTCATTTAGGATACAAACAGGAGAGAATAAAGCAAAAAAAAACACAAAGAGGCAGTAAAGACAGGAAGAGGAGCAGGAAGTCGAGCAGCAAAAACACATTACTGAAGAAAAGAAAAAGTAGAATACAGTAGTAGAAGTAGAAAGGCACAGAAGCACAAAAGCAGAGAAGCAGAGAAGCAGGGAAAGCAGAGAAGCAGAAAAGAAAAGAAGCAGGTAAAGCAGAGAAGCAGAGAAGCATGAAAAGCAGAGAAGCAGGAAAAGCAAAAAGCATGAAAAGCAAAAAGCAATCAAAAAGCAGAAAAAGCAGAAAAGCAGAGAGGCAGGAAAGCATAGAACCAGGAACCCCCAAAAAAATCTCCAAAACCTGCGAAAAAAAAAGAACAGCAAAAATAGATAGCCCCGGCAGCCCTCCAAAGGGTATGACCTGGTGACCATCGACCATAAACCCATCAGAAAACATCAAGTCCCAGACAGCTGATGCTCTGCGTCTCTTGAAAATTCATGAGAATGGCATCACACCGCCACACCGCCACATGTTTTAAAAAGTGTGTACCCCCCGCAAAAAATAGGGGGATAGAGAAAGTTCAATTTCCAACTTTATTTCAGTAGGAATTTACGGAAAAAATCCTCCATCTTCTATCACCAGCGCTGCCTTCGGACATGCCCAAGAGGTCAAGTGCCTTAGAGTGCGGGTGTCAAAGTTCTGGAAGCCAAGTAACCAGATAGTAGTAGTAGCAATTACATACAATTACCAGTACCATCAGTATCATATGAATGCTACAACGGAAATTCTACCAAGAACGTGTGAGCAAAGAAAATAACTTTTTCATGGATCTTAATGATACATTCAAGCAATAAACAGATACAAAGAGCCAGATATCCAAAAAATAGCAGCAGCAGCAACAGCAACAACAACAACAACAATATGCCAGTACTGTACTCATCACACCCATAGATCCATCGAAACATAGATCCGATCCATCCATTCATCTCGTACCTTCCCCACCATCTTTTCCCATCAACCCCACCAGAAAAAACCCACCATCAACGCCACCAAGCGACACGGTGCCCAGTATATGAGATGGCCGCTCCAGTTGCAGAAGCCACCAAGGAGATACTGGCCTCACGTACTGGAAAATGGGCACTGGGGAGAAATCAGCTCACCTTCCTATTGGAAAATGATGGGAAAATGATGGGAAATGATTGGGAAATGACAGGTTAATAGCGGTTTTATCATGGGTTCATAATTTATATGGGACTTTTTTTTACCAACACTAATTAATGGATGAAGAATGGATAATTGGAACAATGTAGGATTCATCCCGGCTGCCATAAACAACCTTTAATGACCGGGGATTGATTCAACCATCCCACCCAGAAAAAAATGGTGATTTTCCTTGGGGATGATTTTTATGACATTTTTCGTGAATCCTACATTACCGGAAAATGACTGGAGATCACATCTATTGAAGTGGGAAATTGATGGGAATCCAATGAAGTTCTAGGACATTTTTTTGCAAAATAACGATTTGAGTGTTTAAGTGGGACCATTCTGAAAGAAGGAATCCCAATCTGAAAAAAAAATATCGTGCTTTAAAAGTGTCTAAAGAGTTCCAATGAGAGCCTGAAATGGCAAGAGTTGCTAGTGTGTTTCTCCACGGTTTTGTTTGGATACCGAATGTGTATATATATATATATACATATATATAAATATGCTAGCCCCCCAAAAGAAGGAAACTACGCCCTACGCGTATGTATATATATATATACATATATCTATACATATCCATGCGGGTATCTGCTTGTACAAAAGTGCCCATCCACATGCATTGTCCACTGCACATGTGCATCCGGCCCTCTTGAAGCCGTGTCGATGGAAAAACAGCTCGAAAAACTTCTATGGTTGAATATGGGTCAAGGGCCATCGGGCAACCCCATTAATCATGGGAGAACCTCAGTGTCAATATGTGTCAAGAATTGTCAAGATATGTTTTTCACCGCAGAAATGCGCTTCAATACATAGCCAATGGTAGACAGTGGTTCTGCCAACAAATCCACAAGAACAACACAGGTCACACCGTTTTTTCCATCAGAAAATGACAAATCTCCAGGGTTTCTTGACGCTTAAACCGAATCCTTTTCCACCATGCTGGTGCCGGTTGTGTTCCCCCTTTTTATCAAACCCAACTCCTCATAGACTCATAGTAGTTAAAGTGCATTGGAATCATATATCCATTGCACCCTTTGTCATTGTTGTTTCATTCCCCGATTCTCGATTGCTAGATCCTCGTGTTTTTGGGCTAAATCCCCATTTAATTGTGCCGCACTATGAGCCTCTTTTTTCATGGTCAAATCCAGGTGTTTCATTGTTAAATCCCCATAATTCAATGAAATTCACCATGGTTGATATTCACATTCCCATGTTTCATCATTTTTTCTGGTGAAAATCCCCCATGTTCCACCATTTTTGGATGATTTTCATCCCCATTTTTTCGGATGACATCAGCCCCGCCTGCGAGGCCGCATTCACCGCCACTCCAGCCGCCCCCTGCGCTAAGCCCAGCGTGCCAGAGGAGGCGTAGCCCACGGCGCTGGAGGTGGCAGAAACCAGCGATCTGGGGATTTCAGTATGGACTTCGGGATGGGCTGGATCCAAACTTACCCAACCTGGTTATGACATTCACAGGGCTAGCCATGGTTTGGTTTTTTTTGGCCCTAATCGAAATAGATGGTAAACACCGTTCAGAAAATAGCCATGGTGGATCTTTCCATGGCGAACTGTGAATGTCATAACCAGGTTGGGTAGGATTTCCCACAAGGATTTCGCATCGGGATTTCCAATCCAAAGTTGGGATTTCCCATGGGGATTTTCCATGAAGGAATTCCGCGTGGGATTTTTGATGGGGATTGATACGTGGGATTTGATGGTTGATAACATGGGGATTGACCGGCCTGGTAAACTAACATAGCCATGGAAAATCACCATTTATAGTGAATTTTCCCATGAAAAATGGTGATTTTCCATAGTTATGTTAAATTACCAGAGGGTAACCATCAGAGATGATATTCTGGATTTACATGGATTAGTGATTTCTGCAGGATTTCCTGCCGGATTTGCATGGGATGAATGCGAGTACAGGGGATTTGTTCAATGAACAAATAAATGGATTACTATGTTCAGCGAGATTTCTATGAGATTTCCATGAAGTATCAAACAGAGATGGATTATTTAATGATGGATCAATAATGTGTGTATAGTCTGTGTGTATATATATATAATTCAACGATGGGAAGTTGGAAATACTGCATGATTTCTATAGGATTAATGGTTTCCGATGTAAATCCGATCCAAATTTAAGATTGTATTTCCTGCCAGATTTCTATGGGATCTCAAAGAGGGTTTTTTCCATGCAAGGGAAAAGAAAAAACGGTTTCCATGGCCAAGTTGACTTACCTGGTAGGAATTCAGGAATGGTTGAACATGGGTTTATAGGTGCTAGTATGGGGATTCAGCATCAAACATGGGGGTTTAATAAGTCAATATGGATCAATATGGATTTTCCATGAGAATCCATAGGGGTTCTACGACTATGATTTCTGTGGGATTTCTATGGGATTTCTATGGGATTTCTACGTCCATGGGATTTGATGGGGATTGTTGGCACCCCGCAAGGATAGCTCAATGTTTCACAAAAGGAATAGGGAATAGGATGAGGTACTGAAGACTGAAGATTGATACTATAAAAAGGTCGTGTTTAAAGAAGAGATTGAAAATGCAACAGCGTAACACTACATTTAAAAACCTAGAATGGGTTACTTAAAATATCTTAAGACTTGGTGAATGAAAGTAAGGTATATAGTTTACGTAGCATTCGTCAAAGTTGGGTGTTGTTCTGATTCCCAATATCTTTTCTACGGACGGGGAGTCATTCTTGCATAGAGGCATGGTGATGGGGTGATTGGGGGTGGGTTGATATGGGGTTGTCTCAATCAAATAGGGAGTAAGTATGGTTGTTTGAATGGAGGTGTTATGCGTGTTTTCTTTATCAAGGGATGCAATTCGCCATCCAAGGGTCAGCTGCAGGAAACTGGACTGAACAACAGGACTGTGTCCAATTTGGGTCTGAAAATGATGTGATTTACCTCAATTTTTGGCCACTTTCATGTGGAAAATGATGATAAACTAGTGGATTTCAGGGATGCACGAAACTCAACTCATAATTTCATGCCCTTTCACCAAAACTTTTTTTTACCTACATTGTCAGATTAAAATGAACATTCTCTGTGTATATATATATATATCAGAAATGTGTGTATATTAATTATATATATATGTTAGCGTTTGTCTATGTTCAGATATGATATATGCATAATAGTATGTAACATATATACAGCATTATAAGACCCCGATTAAACAGTATTACATATTTTACCATTTTTCATATTACCATAATTTAGTCATACCAATTGTTGATGAATATAGCACATTTATAGATAATTTACCTATTAATCATAATTCCAAAATTGTTGATTGTCCAAAGCTGTGTTAAATAACCAGAGAGTATATCCAACAATTAAACATCAGTATGACTATACTGCCAATATTATAATATGTATTACAATATTACCAGTATTAACATTATTGTCAATACTATTGCCACTATCAGTTGACTTCTTTTGATTCTTATTGTATTACCAATATCATAATATTACCAATTGCTGATACTGAATGTGGAGCTTTCCGACCAGTGGTACCCCGGGTACCATCATCCAGTCTTCATGGATGACCCTGGGTAATCTGGGATCCAGCGGCTAATAACCAATCAGATCACCAGGGTTTCTGGATCAAAAAATTCCAGGGGGTTCCATAAATGCAGCTGCCCCGCTGGATGGTTATGGATTTTATCCCAATCTTTCTAAAGTGGATATTTTTTGGGGGTACCCCCATGACTTAGCATGACTTAGGAAGCCTCCATGAATCTTAATCAATATTCTTACCCTCTGGTAATTTAACGGTTTGCTATTGAACATGGCTATTTATAGTGGATTTACCCATTGAAAATGATGATTTTCCATAGTTATGTTAGTTTACCAGAGGGTAACTATACAAAAAAACACTATACAAATCACCTGCAGTGTCCTAACTTCCACTTTTTAGATCTTTTTAGTGCTTCAACTCACCTAGTTTACCAGAGGGTACCAGTTGTTATTCACGAATACCAAGACACACACCCACACCGCCGTGCCATCCCGCGTTGCCAAGCAACTCCGGCGCCGCCGTTGCTCCCAGGAGCGCCCTCGTGCCGTGGCGCGCCGCCAGGCAGACCAGGGATGTGCCCACGTTTCCAACGATGGAGCAGGTGGAGGAGACCGCACATACTCCTGGGGATTTTCGGATTTTTACGGATTTTTATGGATTTTTCTATGGGAAAAGAGAGGAAGTTTACCAGCAACAAAGGGACTCCAGTGATGAAAACCATGGGAAAATGTTAGAACATGAGGGTGTGTACCTTTGTTTAACGGATGCAAAAATCTGGATAAAAATAAGGATAGGATGGGAAATTTGGGATGCACTGACTTCTGGATGAACCGCGTGGAGTGTTGTGGGACACAAAAAAAACATCACAGACCACATCTTTTTGGGGTGTGTCTCTCTGTAAAACGTTGCATGGGCATATCTGATCTATGTATATATATATATATATAATGTACAATGTAATGTGCTATTGTATCTATTAGTAATCCCCAAACGGATAGAAAAGTAATTGTGTTCTCTGCATTTTTTGGATGGAATGTCCCAAAAATATAGATTGGGATCCCAATATATATACCAACCCCCCAAAAATGATTTTCAAAAATGATATCCCTGTTTTAATGCGATTTGACGTTTCTATCTCAACTTGGGGATCCAAAAAAAAAGGACATCGTCAGACGTCGACCTGCCACCCCCCAAGCCACCTGCTGTCAACGTGCCACTCACCACAGCGCTGCCCAGGGCTGCAGCTGAGGCGACCCCTAGGGTAGCGACTCGGCCCACCAGCACGCTGTGCGTCACATCACTGGTGGTGCGTTGCCGCAGCCCCGGTGGCGAGAAGTCGCTGCCCTCCTGCAGCTAGGGAGCTGGGAAGTGTTCTATGAATTTTGAGTTGGAAAATCTAGCTGAATAATTCCGGGATATTCTGAGAGTCTGAAGTTTGAAGAGTTGACTGCTGTCCAGCTTGGAAACCATGTTCTTCGCGAAACTCATGGCAAGTTGTGGAATGGAGGAGAGATCATTGGCCGAACCTGCCTGGTTAATCCGTGACATCCCTGTTTTCGCTCCTGAGATAGCCTTGCCTCATAAGCAGCAGCGGCATCTTCATTGAGGCATTGGCTCAGCTGTTCTCTCAGGACTCCTCCGACACTTGGGACAGGATTCTGAATCAGAGGGTCATGGAAAATCGAACAAAACTCATGGGGAAATGGTATAATCATGCAACTAAATGGATAGTTTTTTCACTGCCATGTTAAATCATAGTCCATCCATACACTTTGGCACATTCAAAGGCCGTGAAACTGACGGTCTTGTCGACACAAGAGCTGAATCCTTAGGCCCTTTTTTCATCCCATTCAGAAACCCTGGTGGATACAGAATCTTTTCGTGAAATTTGGATCCCAGGTTTTTGATGTAAAAACGTGGGAAGATTGGATTGCCTACCTAGCAGGGTCAAAAAAAGGTGATTCCCCTTTTTTGGGTGCCAATATGTCCCAATATGTTCCAATGGCATCCATATGCCCATGTGTTTCCATCTATCTACCCCATGTCTGATGCTTACATCTCATTTTAGTGATGGTTAAATTGTTGGTTACCAATTTTGACGAAATCATCACTATAAGTGATGGTGTTATATCCCTATTAGGGGCCCATAGGGGTCTCCCATAGTTCATATACCTTACAAGTGAGGCCCCCAGTTATAAGTTGGTTTTAATGCCCATGAGTTCTATAGTTATATCCCCCAATCAACCCTGGTTAACCTAAGTTCTGTGCGTAAACGAAATCACCGTCAACGGGGGCCTATAAAGTTTCCACATACCCATAAAACCAACCACTTTAAGACACGGGGCATATTGGTTGAAACCATATTCCATAGTTCATCATATTGCATAGTTAATATGTATGGAAAAAAAATGAGGGGCATAGAGGTCTCTCATAGTTCATATGCCAAAACCAACCATGAAACCAACCACGGCCACGAGCCCATCACCGCACTGTCGCCGCCACCTTCAAGAAGCCGCACGTCTTGGTGTCCGCTTCCCAGCCACGGTCTCTCGATCTCCAAAACGCGGATCCTCATGGAAGTTCAGCTGGTTTCGTGGAATTTAGATGGGAAGTTCAGCTGGTTTCGAATGATGTGAATAGGACTAGGATGGGAATTCTTGACCATGATGGGATGGCAATTGGGATTTCCTGTGGGATTTTTTTTGGTTGGGATATAATGAGAACACAATAGGGATACAATGAGAATATCATTGGGATATTATGGGAATATATCATGGTCTTCACGGGGATTTTTGAGGGCTGAATTTCGCAGGAAGGGGGCCAAACGACAGGTTACAGGTTCGTTTGTAACATTTTATAACTATGGTGTATTGAACTAGTTAGATGGGGTATACGGTATAAGCCAACGTGTACCTGACTGGCCCTTCCCGCAGGTTAAAAACTATCTAACTTGAAGGATATCCCATGTAATAAAGATTATCTTTTGAATCCATCCCGGATTCGTAGGTTATTCAGCTATCCAATAGTTTTAACAAGTTTTAACTGCGTTATAAGCCAACTTACCAGCTACTAAATGGGTTGATTCTTCAACGTAGGCTGATGAGGGTACTGGGTGTACCAAAAAATTATACTAAGCGGGTGCCAAATTTCGGAGAGTGAATCAAGAATACTTAGTTTTCAAATGTTCCATTATTATTCACTGAAATCTAGTGCAAAAATGGGTAACTAATGGCGGACATAGCTAATCGCAATGGGTTGTTGAACAAACTGTAGTTGATGGATAGATATATAATATGATAGATAGATTCCAATGGATGCCTAAAATGGTTTCTCATCCTTGGTAACCCTCCCACTTTGGGGTGCCCACTTGCGTGCCAATGGAAGTTCGAGCCATCTTAGTACCAACATGTACCAACCCTACATTAAGAACATTTAATAACCCCATGATGCCATGGTTGATTTGTTTGATGTCCCTTTTGGAATTCGAATTGGGGAGGCAACACCTCCCATATCCACTTCCATTTCTTCGTTCAATCCCTGGTTGTTCAATGGAAAATCACATTGTTTTGCCCAAAAAATAGCCTCTGGTAAACTAACATAGCTATTGAAAATTGCCATTTTTAATGGGAAAATCCACTATAAATGGTCATTTTCCATAGCTATGTGGCTGTTTACCAGAGGGTAACATGTTCTGCACGTCCTTGGCCGCTCTGCTCCAAGGTGCCAGAGTGGGATGGCTTGAGGTGCTCTTCCCTGCGTGCTCAGCAATGCCGCCAATCTTCGGAGGCATCCCGAGACCTTTCTTCGGAGACGTGTGGCGAAGTGTGGCGAAGAACTTGGGATAAGAAAGGGATACCCTCTGGTAATTTAACGGTTTGCTATTGAAAATGATCATTTATAGTGGATTTACCCATTAAAAATGGTGATTTTCCATAGTTATGTTAGCTTACCAGAGGGTAAGAATGGGATTGTACTGGGATGATTTGATGATGCTGATTAATGGGTAAAAAAATAATGATTAATCTGATGAACATGCAAGTCATGAGTATCCCATTAAAAAAACACATTAATATGAGGGTTTCTGCAAAAAATAAGGAGGTACCCCAAGTCACCATGGTTCTTAACCTACACGTCACTAAGATCACCCACCCCAACTGGTTCAGGAGTAGGGGGGGGTGGATCCTACATTTTTTCAAATGTATGGAAATCCGGGGGGGTTAACCCGTCACTTTTTGCCAAAAACATATGGGAACTATGAGGGAAATGTATTCTTTGTAACGGCATTGAACCTGAAAATGCATGCTTTTTGGGGGTACAACTGACAAGAGCCAATGGATACATAAACTTTTGTAAATTTATGGAAGCATGGTGGTTCTGCACCTCAATCCAGTTGATCTCTTTTTCCTGGGAAACCTTCTGAAACCCGTGAAAACCAGAAGATCACCCTGGGAATACCTGGGGTCCCCTAAATACAAACACGCATCACTCCCAAGACATGACACCAACTCACAAGACAATCGCTGTTGTTTTTTCATGGGGCGCCGTGCCGGACCCGTTAGGATTAGACCGTTAGATGCTCTGAAGTGAACGCCCATGGGGCAACTATCGGCAACTATAGTGAACCCTCGAGTCACAAAATGGCTGAAATATGCTGGATCTGAAATTTGCTGAACAACGACTCCCTTAGCAAGATGTATAAAATCCATTTGCCAAAAATGATGTGCATTTCGTCTACCCAAACCCCCTAAAATACTTTTTCAAAGAAGGGTATTCGAAAAAAATTGGGACATTCCCGGGGATCCTGAAAAAACCAAACACGTAAATGCATTAAACCACCCCGCCGAAATAAAAGATCCTGGGGGGTGGATATCCCGACCCATGGATCCTATATTTTTCAGACACCCCCTCGTCAAAAAATCTATTTAGGGGTCCTGGGGAATCAATTTTTGGAGGACGATAAGTGTATTTTTTTCCCTAACCTCTCCCCCCTAAAATACATTTTTAGGGGTGGGTGATTCACTAAGTCATGGTCATCCATGAGTTGGATGATGACTGGGGATGCCCGCAGGACTTTGGAAACCTACTGGAAACCGGTAGGTTTCAACAGTTTTGCAAGCAATAGGTTGGTTTTCCCAAGGGAAAATTGACCGGAAACCTCTGGGTTTAAATGGGTTTACCCATCTGGCCAACTGAAAAAACTGCCCATGATCTGGGGGATGTCACAATCCCCCGAGGGTCTCCAGCTGTTGCGTGCCGAAGAACTCGAAGGTCTTGCGATCCAAAGCGCTCCTCTGCATCTTGCAGTTCAGCTAAACATTGCTGAAGCGCACCTTGCAGGACATGGCTCGAAGACCAGAAAGAAACCGGAAATACCCCAAAAACCACGGCCCGGCCAACCTTAGATATGCTCAAGTGCTTAAAAAGTCCTCCCCGTCTATCAGATAAATGTGGAATTCCCATGGGAATTCCTCCATGGCCATGGCAATGGCCATCCAGCCGCCTTCATGACATGCTGTGGTGAAGCTTCTCGCCCTCGACGGACTCGATGGGCTCGACGGGCTCGCTTCCGCTTCCTCCAAATCCAACGTGGTAACGAAGAAACGCAGCTCTTCAGAAATCTGTATACCAGAGTTAGATGATATAAACATGTATTATATATGTATATACACAATTTAAGCATAGATCATCACCAAACGGAAGGATGTGGTGGACCCAAAAAACAAGTCTAGTCAGGAACATGGCCACATGGCGTCTATTCAATAAGCAATGGAAGTGTCTATTCCATGGGGGATCCATGGGGATCCATTCGGAAACCGACATCAGCCGAGCGACTGCCTCTTCCGTGATGGAATCTTCTGGGCAGGTCTCCACAGATGGAGTCAGCAATTTCTCCTGCGCGCTTTTTTCAAGCCATGGTAGGATCCACCGAAATTCTTGGAATGGATTAAAGATTATGAAATCCCCTGGTGTTGTGAGTGACCCTATCATTTTTGTGACTCACGCTGCTTCTCAATCACATCCCAAGGCCGGCCCTAGCTGCGGAAAGAAATGGTTTGAAATAAAATCCATCTGAAAGCCCTCTTGACGGGCACCCATCCATGTCAGTTGAAATGCCAAGAGATGGGAGTCAAAAAAGCATTCCAAAGTGGATCCGTTGACCATGAGACGGGGAGGGGCAAAGTTTTGGCAGCAGCCAACAGGGCACTTCAAACGGCCAAATATGTGGCCGTCTGATTTCCAATATGGGTTTGTGTGAAAATAGGTGAATCACCTCTGTCCAATGGTTTATCATCATTGTCGCGTTTTATCAGTGACAACGTTGGGTGTTCCGACGTTCTATCCCTTTTAAACCATGATTTTTGTTGGTTAAATCTCCATGTTGACTAGATTTGTCATACATCCCATAAGAAAATGTAAAAGATGGTTCTGGGGAATACATGTCCACCTACAGTTTCTATTTCTACACCATCTCTTACAACAACTCTGTTTTTATCCCTCCATACATTTTCAATATCACTATCATCACCATATCAATATCTCATTCTACGATATTATAAGTCTGCTCTTTTCCATTACCGTGCTCAACTTTGATTGTTCGGCATCGTTGATTTCCCAATGCTTTGGGGACCACCCAAGAAGGAAGGGCTGCTCAAAGCAGGCGTGCAGAAGCGGGTTCTACCTTTTCCAGCCTTTGCCCAGCCTTCCTTACGCTGGATATGCGAAACCAAACAGGAACCACGGCGCCTAACCTCAATATTTGAAAGCAAATAGTTCAACAATGATTTGACAACAGCTTGGTTTGGTAGAAATTTGAGCCTCAACCTAAACATAAAAACTCTAACCACCTCAACAAAACCCCCCCTCATCCAAACCAAGAATTAGGTGAAGGTGTTTGACGAAAAAAAACAGAACAGACACCCCAGAAAACATCAAAGAATGAGATTTGATTAAATGTTTATACCCAACATAAAAATCTAGCAACCAACATACTAACATGTACTCCCCAGAACCATCCTTTTACCTTACTTTTCCATTAATACCGAGTAATTGATATCCCTTAAATTATTGGTTTAGATCTTCCATCATATCTCAACAAAAATGGTGGTTTCCTGAAGTGGGGGCAACCCCAAATCATCCATGTTGTAATCGGAGTTTTCATTATAAACCGACCATTTTGCGGATCCCATTTATGGAAACGTATCCCCATCATTGGCTTGTTACTGACCATCCCTGAAAGTTTCCTCCAGCATCGCAACGTCAGAAGCTTGCGACGACAAGTCCAATGTAGGGCCCTCCTGAACTAAGGGGAGTTCTGGAAATATTTTGTTTTAGTTATAGTTGTGTATATACATGTATGTATATATATATGTAATCATGCTAAGGCAGATAGAATTCCCCATTTTTCAAAACAAGAAAACGGATTCTACTCCAGGATGAGTACATATATCATCATATATCTACAGCAACCTCCAGAAAGATGGACAAGTTGGAGACCTGGATGTCCATTCGGGAAACACAACGTTCTACGTTTTTGGTGCTTCTATAATGTTATGTAAAGGTGGATTTATTTTTAACAAATATGGTGGATTGGGTGTATGTAATCCCCTGAAATGGTGCAGGTTGCATAACATGACACTCCATTCCATTCCGTTCCGTTTCATTCCATTCCATACATATCGTATATCTAAGATACGAATCTCAAGATACATACATAGTACATACGATATCTCAATGTACCATTCCAATTCATATATGTATGTATGTACTATGGTATACCACAGTACAGCCCAATATTTCTATAGGAATCTTGGGCTGTTGCCCATGGAGCTGATGGCTCCTCAAGTTGAGAACGCACGGCTGAATCAGTTTCTATGAATCGTTCGGTCTATTTCTTTGGTTACCTAGGGTTTATGGGGAATATAACTATAGTTGATAAGGATTATATGGCATACATGGGAATATGTATATATATATATGTATGTGTATGTATATGTATATGTATATGTATGTGTATATATATATATGTATATGTATATATATATATGTATATGTATATATATATGTATATGTAATATATATATATACATATGTATATATATATATGTATATGTATATATATATATGGAATTTTGGAGGAATAAATGTGGAATATATGAGAAATCTATTGATTCTTGGGGGAAGACATGGGGAACATGTTTCATTTTCATCAAAAGTATAGAACTGGAAGCGCTGGAACGTGCTTCTCTCTGAGCATCCCGTGTTAGGTGCTTTCAACACACCGTCACAAGATCAAGTGAGATGATCATACCATTTTAGGGATGGGCAAGTAGAACAACTATGAATGAAACCAGCAACCAGATCCTATCCTCAACTGAGGCTGGGAGTCGCTTTCGATGGCAACTAGCCCCAAATTTTCTTGGACAAGGCTATCAACCATATCCCCACAAAAGCCAGATTTTATATCAGTATTGTATATATATATATATATCATGACTCTTGCATGACCCCTTTATTGCTTGTTTCTGCGGGTTGTGTGAAAACAAAGGTCCCCAGATCGGATGTTCATCATCATTCTCCCTACAGCACCTTTTTTTGGGGTGTGAACCTCCAAGTTTTAGACACACCCTTTTCAGACACAACCCATATCAATCCAGATCCATGATACAGTGCTCAACTCCCTTTTTCATCCTGTTTTGAGCCAAAAAAAAACCATCTTGGCTTGTTAAATCCCCATGTTGCTGTGTGAAATCCCTATTTAGTTTATATCAATATCCATCAGTGACAACCGTGGCCAAGCTACAGTCATCTCTCTCCTCACCGAGCTCTGTACAGCTCGCGCCCGGTAGGTTCCCAGCAGCCCCGCTGGAGCCAAAATTCAATGGTTTTGCACCAAAAATCGGAGGAAATATACTAGACGGAAAATTAGATCTGATTAAACCGTTACAGTATGTGAAATATCCGTAGTTTCTCTTGAAGAATGTCTTTCGATTCGGTGTCGATGCCCCAACTTCCAGTTTGCGCCTATGCCATCGTCTTCCCAGTCAAAGGAGGTAACTCCTTCCTGTCCCTGAGGCTTCACATGGGCAGATGCTTTTGCCAACTGGTTTTGTCAAAGTCGAACATCTACCCGAATTTACTGTGGAAAATTGGGAGATGGATCATGGGGTACCAGCTGGGATCCCAGCTGGGATCCCGACTGGAACAGAATGGTTCAACTCTCTGGCACCAATGCTTGCAACCAAAGAGCTTGCACTGCGAAACTGAGGAAGATGTTGGTCTCGTTGTGACGATTGGGTTCCATCAAATGGGAGGTCCATGACGGAAAAAAGAGCCTTGGAAGCGCGCATGGGGTCTGTTGTGTGAGTTGCAAAGACATTTATGTAACCAACCTGGTCTGCCAGTGCTGGTGTACGCATGTGACAATCACAACCGCAGCAAAGGTGAAAGGAGAGAAAAATATCAAGACATGATTCCCAACCACCGAAACGGAAACACAGAAAGGTCGTGGACAGTGGCTGATGAACAGCAACCCCCTCTGAAACATCGCCAGTATCTGTTGAGTTTTGGCTGCCACGGGACACGTCGCCCTGCTTGAATGCCTGAGCCAAGATCCCAAAGAAAATTGACTTGAAGAACTGAAAAACCCTTTTTGAATCACTTTGCATGGTACTGAGTTTCATCATGTTTCAGAAAAACTTCCTGGCACTGCTGCTTCGATCTCCAGTGACCAAGGCTAGATATATGTCACCAGAGTTTTTTTTCAACCCCACTTCCCAACATTGAATGGTAGCTAATGTAAACCATGGAATGGATATACAATGTTATACACCACATCCCACACCAATTGTTTTTTTTAACCATGGTAGCCATGGAATCCGCCAAGCGTCGTGAGTATATTTTCGCCCAAAGGGTGGATTGATCCCTCTGGGATCCTCAATGGCCATCCGCTGGCTCTCAAAGCCACACCTCGAAAAGGCCAGGTGAAACGATGCCAACAACGACTCTAGAAGTGCCAGCAAAAAGAGTCGTAAGTTATGGCAAAAACGCTTGAGTCGCCTCCTCATCATCATCATCATCATCAGCAGCATCATCAGCATCATCATCATTATCATCATCATCATCAGCATCATCATCATCAACGTCATCATTATCATCATCCCCATCATCATCACCATCATCATCATCATCACCATCATCATCACCATCATCAGCACCATCGTCATCACCATCGTCATCACCATTGTCATCATTATCATCATCATCATCATCATCATCATCATCATCAACGTCATCATTATCATCATCCCCATCATCATCACCATCATCGCCATCGTCATCACCATCGTCATCATTATCATCATCCTCATCATCATCACCATCATCATCATCATCACCATCGTCATCATCATCATCAGCATCATCATCATCATCATCACCATCACCATCCTCAACATCATCATCATCATCATCATCATCATCAACATCATCACCATCATCACCACCGCCATCGCCATCACCATCATCATCATCATCATCATCATCATCACCATCTTCATCGTCATCATCATCATCATCATCATCATCATCATCATCATCATCGCCACCATCATCAACATCGGCATCATCGTCATCATCATCATCATCATCATCATCATCACCAACAACATCGTCATCACCATCACCATCCTCACCATCATCATAATCATCATCATCATCACCACCATCATCACCATCATCACCACCGCCATCGCCATCGCCATCACCATCAGCAGCAGCAGCAGTAGCACCACCACTACCATCACCATCCTCATCCTCATCCTTATCCTTACTGTGATCCTCATCCTCATCCTCGACACGTTATCGGTTGTCAAGCCACTACAATTGGAGACAGGCCCACAATTGGGTGCAAAAACATGGCCTGTTGATGTTAAACCGCACAAATATCAGCATTGCGAATCTTTTAGTGTGTTTCTCTCTCAAAAATCATCAAACTCATTTAATTTTGTTTTCTGCATCCAAATAATACACTTCACCCTCCTTTAAACTAACATAGATGTGGAGTTTGCCCATCATTTGTGGATCATGTTCCTTGGGGTTCATCATGGGTTTCCCAAATCTACCCTCTGGTTATTTAATCTATGGAAAATCTCCATCTTGGATCCGCAAATCGTCATAAATCATCTAAATACATCTAAATATATCTAAATCATCTATTTCTGACATTTTCTGACCAGGCTTTCCATACCGAACTCTGAAATCATCAAAGGGCCCGCCTTAGGGCGATGATGCCCACCACCGGCGATCCCGTGTGCGTGTGCGGACGTTGAAATTCACCCGGTCGGTAAACCTCCACCTGGTGCAACCCTAATGGAGCTGACGGAAAAATCACCGGAAAACTTATAGGAATCTCACATAACTGTTGTTATAAGAGGATGTTCCTGGACATTTTCTCCAAAACAATCCAGTGATTGAAGCATGTTTGAAAATTGGACATTTCAGGAACCGAAACTAAAGGTACCTTCCGTATATATATTATATAAGGCCTATTTTTTAGGGCTACGTAAAGGAATATCCCCACACGATATGGCCTAAAAAATGGTACTAACGTACCTCCGTTTTAGGATCCTCTAAATCTCATTGATTTCTTGGATGTTACTGTTAAATATGGATATGTTATGATATGTTATTGGATATGCTGCAAATTTATGCAAATGGTGATATACCCCCCAGAAAAGGACCGTTATATATATATCGAATTTTGACCGGAATTTGTTGGGGGTTTACCATCAACAATGAGTGTTTAACTAGGAAACATGTGGATATAATGGGGGATATAATCGGGGTACGTACAATGGGATACCAACAAATGGGGATACCCTCCGGTAAATTCACATCGCTATGGAAAATCACATGTTTATCCATTGTTGAAAGTGGTATATCATCGAACTAAATAGGCAATGTTAAATGGCAAACCGTTAAATTGCCCGACGGAGTGCGTCTGTGTTTTGAATGTTACAGCTATTTGGATTGGAACAATACACATCGTGCAGACAATAGATATAGTGGGATAGTTGATAACCAGCAACAAAAAATAACGGCCTTGTCCAGACATGTTTGACATGATGGGCATAAAATGGATATATAGCCAACGATATGATATCAGGTTTCTGGCTTGTCCAGAGTTTGGGGCACTTACACCCACCAAAAAAAGCAATGTTCAGAAGGGAACGTTGGTGATTCATCGTTGGATCTCTGGGGTTTACCCCCACAAAATCAGACAAACAAACTACGGGATGTATCTGCAAGAGGTCATAATTCCGTGTCCCAAAATGGAAGGGTTGCTTCCAGGTCCATAGACGATCATAGAATATCATAGATGTACCAAATGACCTTGGAATTTCATCCAACTGAGAATGTCAATAAAAAAAATATCTGCTTTTTTACAACAGCAGTGGGCCAGTGGGGAGTTCTCTCTGGTGCAACTGACGCTGCAACTGAGAAACCCATGGGATGAATCGTGCCCGCCTGAGAGCAGAGCTGCGGAACGATGTCCCTATGGAGTGAAGCCAGAGAAATTTTCAGAGACCTAAACTTCCTAAACCAGAATGTGTCTGGTTTAATGATAGAAGAGTCAAAAAAAGCCATTAAAAAAAAAAAGTCATATCAGTCATATCAAAATATCATCATCTGCCGACTTTGGGTTGCCACCGAGAGCCGGTGATCCTATCCTATCTGCTGTCCTCGCCTGCCACGGCCAAGCTCGAGATTTGCCTCTGCAACCTTCTTGTATCTCGCCTCAGTCGGCTACTCAGATGGTGGGTCAAAACCATCGTATCCAAACGGTACCCTAAAATGGCTGATGGTTGAGAAAACAACTTTCCCAGCAAAAAAAATGCCATAAATTGAGGTAATTTCAGCCATGGACAAATCCTTTTACCTGTTAGATCCAAGTCGGTGTCAAGAGACTGAAGTGATGACCGAAAACACTCTTTGCATGTGGCACATTGTGATCACATATATCGTCCACTCAAAGTCCGGGGGTTGAAGTAGATTGTTGTGCCCAGCCCATAGAAAGGCACAGGAATCCTGACATCTACCGCCATGCTTCGTTTTTCAACTAAGCTAGTAGTATCTGCCACAAATACGTGCTGCTGTCATCATGTTCACCGCATGATAGGCCAGTAAATATGATCCAGATTTCAGCATTCACAAGGTCGGTCATTTTCAATTGTGGCTTTACAGCCAATTCAGGCCATCAAAAAAAATCGCAATCCCCTAAACCGCTGATATATCTGATACCCCAATAAAGAAACACTGGTCATATCATGTTTTGGGATCTCCAGCATTCAGAAAGAACTCCAGATGCAAAAACCAAGTCTCCAGAGGTGTTGAGATCCTCTTGACCATCCTGGACGTCTCCCCCGATTGATAAAGTCGGAGAAATTTGGGCGATGTCTTAATGTTGGTTGAAAAATTGGTACCCTCTGGTAAACATACAAAAAGCTATTGAAAATTGCCATAGAAATAGTGGATTTACCCATCAAAAATTGTGATTTTCCATAGCTATGTAACAAATTACCAGAGGGTATGTGCATGCCAAAAAGCCATTGGATTTGATGATACACCATGAGTCAAAGAAGATAATCCATTGGGACAATTGCATGTTTGATAAGGTGTCTCTTAAAAGAGGATACCCCGTTCCATCCAGGCTTATCATCATTTTCCCTATTATTTCATTGCCATTTGGAGGGTATACACCATTTTCTGACAGACCCAAATATTAAATTTGTTAGATTGTTAATGTTATATCCCATGAAATCCCATGAATATCCCATCAAAAGTGAATAAACCCATATATATATAATGTATATACCTCATTAATCCATGGGAAACTTGGATTTTCATGGCTACATATACAGCTAAATCTCCCATAAAACATGGATTGTCGCCCGATTCATCCGGCAACTCCGGCGGCGCACGAGGCCAGCATCTTGGGCTTATGCAGCTCAGCCTGCGGCACCACCAAGGTTCGTCTCGGAGACAAGGCAACACATCCGTGGTTAAAATATATGAACCATATATATATATAATGTACATAATTATATGTATATAATATATATATAAGACTATGTTTAAGGTACATTATGTGTTTAATATATAGTAAAAACTCTGAAATTGATCCAGTTCTTTCGACCATAAATGTGCCCAGAAAAACCAGTTCTGGGCCATCGGGACTTCTGCTGCAGAAATCAGGGCAAAACGGATTTCTTCAGCTCCAAAACATGACATAAAAAGTAATCCAGATAGGTTTTTACTAATACCATACTAATACCATACTAATACCATACTAATACCATACTACTACACATAATCCATACTAATACCCAGATTCAAACAGATAGGAAGTGGCCAAGGATTTTTTTTTGGCCTCTCCTATGCCACGCTACAGTAGTAGCTTATCAAAAAGGGAGCATCTGAAGTGGACATGGCATGTCCAACGATATCAACTACTGGGACAGCATTAGCCAAGCATCCCAATCATAGTCGACCTCAGCTCTCAGCGATTGAACCCGGTTTCACCAGGAAGCTTTGTTGGCTCAATTTGATATCAATGATGATATCAATATCTTATTATTATTCTTGCTATTATCGACTATTATCCATTAATTCTTCCTATTATATACCCAACATAATTCAGCCTTAGGCCAGGTTTTTGCCACGGAGTCTTTCCAAATTTTCCTGCTGGAAATGCCAAGCCACGCCCTTCAAAGCTGGGACCGGCTTTCCATCCCACAATAACTCTTCAGTGCCTTGACAGACAGCTTTTGATTGGTAAAGTATCATCATGTTTAATGGGTAAATCCACTATAAATTGCCATGTTCAATAGCTTTTTGTATGTTTACCACATATATCATCATCTGGTTGGTGGTTGACCTACCCCTCTGAAAAATGATGGAGTTCGTCAATGGGAAGGATCATCCCATATATGAAATGGAAAATAAAAAATGATTGAAACCACCAACCAGACTCTTGTTGGCAGCTTTTTTTCCCTAAGTCATCTTTGGTTTTAAAAAAAAAATCAGAGTCCACAAGCAACCAGTTTTTTGTGGCGATCTGCAGCCAAAGCGGCTGATTTTGCTTGCCTTGGAATAAACGCGCTTTTGCCACCTGGAAAAAGCACCGATCCATGGTGCCCGTGCTGAAAAACATCCAATAAAAAATGATAAGATCATCGTGTAGTCATCACCATTTTAGGCCCAGCCATCCCTTTTTCTGCGGAAAAAATGGGGGATCATCTTTGAGACAACCAACAAGGTCATGGTTGCGGCAGCTGCTGTGCCTGAAGAATCCCAGGTTCCATCTACTCTCCTGAGGCAACGATTGCAACGATGCGAAGGGGGCCTCGAGATGTTTGAGACTTGAAACTGATGTCATTCCAGAATTCCAAGGGAGGATTGTGAAAATTAACTCAACTGAAGTCCAAATTTCAGCTTGGACATGTGCCCTTAGTCTCAAAGATGAGCCCCTAACAGGACATGTTGGGCTTCGCATTTTTCTTCGCATGGCCTAGCGACTTCCAGTCGATCAATGGACCAAGTGTCATCTGCTACTTGGAACTCGGCTGCAAATTGCTGATCCAACTTCAGCTCAGAGGGCAGGATCTGAGATCAGAACATCCCCGAGGGGAAGTACACTTTCTGGAAATACTGAGAATGATGAATAGTACTGTGTATATATATAATTATTAATATATATATATGTACAATATGTGTATGGATAACATAGACATGCATAATGTGGCATATATGTAAATTATATATATATGTAGATTTAAATATATAGTATATCGCATATTCTCAGACACCTATTAATGTTCAATAAACTCCATCCAGTCGCTGTTGACTCAACCCCCAAGATATGGAGGTTTCCGAAGATCCTAAGTCATGGGGGTACCCCAATAGCTGGATGCTTTGTTTGATGGAAAATCCTTTGCAAATGGATGATTTCTGGGTATCCCCATTTTAGGAAAACCTTCATTAATAAGATGTTCCAATTTTCCCTGACATTTGATCTAGAATACCCAGCATTCTTGAACATCGCCTCCTTGAGATATCTCTGAAAGCCAGTTTCACCAATCGCCGCCAACTCACTGCGCCATCTGTCGACCTGGCGAAGATGACACCGCCCAGGATGGGATGACTCACCCTTCACCCCGTCGCCTCAGCCGCGTCTTCACCTTGATCTGGTTCCAAGGTGCTACGGAGCACGACCATTGGCCAAACCTCGATAGTCGTCGCAGTGTTCGTTTGGAATGGATTTGAGAATCCCCATTCCCAGGTTGGCTATCCCAGCCAGGCTATCCCGAATTGATATCCTAAAATCTATCCTAAAATCATCAGCATCTGGGGGTTAGCCACGGCTCACGGCTCAGTTTTCTGCAGTCGAACGACATATTCGATGGTATTCACGAAGAAGCTCTCTGCATCACCACCCACCTGATCAGTACCAGGATGCCATGGCTAGCGGTTAACCGGATATGGATTCACCATGGAAAAAAAAATGACCAAAGATGTCAAAAAGTACCCGGCCTGGTAAACATACAAAAAGCGACATGGAAAATGGCCATAGAAATAGTGGATTTTCCCATGAATAATGGTGATTTTCCATAGCTATGTAACAAATTACCAGAGGGTATCATCCTCCCGGAATGAATTGCTTTGAGCTCCCAATTATAATTCACCCCAAGTTGTGTGGGCCAATTGGTGTCCCAATTAGGCGACTTTTTCAGGTGGTTTTTTTACATACCCAAATCATCAGTGATCTATCCCGCTAAGCGCAGGAGTTCTCAATCCAGTGCTGACTGGCCCATGGCGAGATACGTGACTTGACTCACCAGCTTTTGGAAAGGTACCCCTTTGGATCCCTTTGGTGTGTCTCAAAATGACCCCCCCCAAAAAAATAGACACTTTAATCAATGGATTGGTTTAAGGGAAAATTTACAGGGAAGCCCCATATTGAATGGGAAAATCTATGGTTTCCGGTTAAGATTTTCCCTTAAACCAATCCATTGATTTAAGATTTTCATAGGGATGGGATGATGGTGTTTACCACTTTAAGATTTGGATCCCGATCTTCTCACCAGCGCCACCGAAAATCCATGGACCGAAGGTCTCAACGACCCCCCGAAACAAAAAGGATGTAGGTGATGAAACCACCCATTTGGAACCATAGAATGGGGGTGCTTGATATGAACGAGGGGTGGGATTATTCATGTTCGTGAACATTTAAAAAAAAACCAAACCAAGCGGCTGCAGCTGTGCACAAAGCCGCAAATAGCGCAACTGGTCGTTGAAACGGTTGCAACCTACAAGACATGTCCCAAGAACATCACCCAACCATTGGAGGTATGGTATACAAACCATGTAGAAGAGATGTTTAAACTGTGTCATTTTTCATTCCAAAATAGGACATTTGCCAACCCTCCTCTGTCTACATCCTTTCAGAATCAGACATCTCCCGAGATGGCCATCACTGGGCCGACACGGCCGATTTTTAGGTGCTAGCCCCGACACTGGATTCTCACCAAACCCACTGCGTTCGGCTGCGCCTGAGGCCTTGCCAACCTCCAAAGGCCATAGCTCCATGAAGGAGGCCACTTGGGTCTAAAAAATCTGCTTTCCACTGTGGTTTGAAGTTTCAAGCCTCAGTTTTCCCTTCCAAATGGCCACAACGGAGGACAAGCCCCATTTTTGGACAGAACTGCAGGAGTCTGCTTTCAGGGACGGACGGTGGATTGGCGAATCAAGAAGAATCATGGGAGCTCCAGGGAAGTGCGTCTGGAGGGGAATGTTTGGGGAAGCCCGCATGCTTGTTGATAGACTTGATCATGTTTATCTCCAGCGCCAATGGCACTATCGATCGCATGTTGAAGCTCTTTTTTCATGCCGTTCAAGCTTGCCAACAGTCATCAATCTGATTTGGCTCGAGCCAAAGTCGCCAGGCACCATTTTCTCCTATCCCTTTTTTCCTTTTCAAAAGTCGTTGTCGATGTTCATTTTGTTCATCAGTCAATTTCGAGGGCTTTCGGACTCGCCATCTTCGACATGGCAAATCCTGAGAGCCTAAGACCCCCCACAAGCACAGCCTGACGAGGCATCGGAAAAACTTTGGAAGGTCAGTATATAACCGCGCGCGACCCCAGCACCATGAACCCCCCAAACAAATCAAATGATAAGGGTTTTATTGTATAAAGGTTGCTGAATCACGTGTTTTGGCTGCTGATTTGGCAAAAGTTAGTTGCAGAATCGTACTTTGTTCAGTGATAAGCTGCAAGTATGGATTACTTAGAAAAAATAGGGTATCGCAGTATCCCATAAATCTTCGGGTCAATCATCATCTTCCGTCTTGATGATATTTGATGGTAGATGTGTGGCAAATCCATGGGATTCATGGCACCTCTGCATTGATGCTTAACCTCGAGGCAAGATGAAGATCGGTGCAGGTTTCACCACAAAATAAAGCTGTCCATACAAACATATATACACACATGTATGTCTATATGTATGCGTATATATACATACATACAGGTACATAACCACTCTATGATAAGATTGCGCGTTTTCTCATGCAGCAGCCAACGTGCAAAATCTCTGGTTGGATCAGTTTTTTCCGGTCTTGGTAGTTTCAGCCGAGGAACGTCCTCCAATTTTCTTGACCCGCAAAAATCACCTGGCGAAAAGTGCCAAAATCACCTGTTTGTTCGTTGATGGGCTACCTGTAAAGATTCCCTGGCATTAGATATAGGAACACCATCTGCAGCAATCTGTGAAATATGTCAAATATTATATATATATATACCATATATTACATGTTACATATCATACCATGTATCATATGTTATATTAAATATTATATCATATATAATAAAAGAAATTAAGATATAGTAATATAATGCAATATAATTTAATATCATATAATATAATGTCATAAAATATGATATAATATAATTTTATTTAATATTGCGAACCCTAAAAACGGGCAAAAAGGCAAGGGCACCACAGCGGCAACCCTTTTTCTTGAGCCATGTGTGCAACAGTATGTGTCATCCTTGCGCAGGGGCCATGCCTGATCAGGTCCAAAGGCTTATGACCTCACCTGCCTGTACTGACACTTCTTGATTTGTGCGTGTCATCTGAAACTCTAAAAATGCCACCACACTCCCCTATGCTACGTTAGCAGCATTTCGGTGGCAGCCCAAAACGGCCAAAAAGCGCCAGCCCTTGCTGGGCTTCGAAGGTTATTCCCGGCTCTCAAATGTCAGCTACCTCATCTTCTGGGCTCGGAACATCAGCATGTTGAGGTTGATCAGTCACCACGGAGAAGCTGCCATCACTAGTCTCCTCCTCGGATTCCACTGCCTCCTCGTAGTACTGGCCATCATCAGTTCCCCCTTCCACAATAGTTCCATGGAGGAAATCCCAGAGCATTCCATCGCTGACATCAGAGCGATTTGATCGCAGGTATCGGGTTCTGCGGCCTGTTGGATCCTCTTGAGGACGTCCAGGGTGAAGGTCAGGAGGAAGTGGTGCCTGCAAGACCCTGAGTGTGGCTTCCCGGACAGACTCTCCCTCGCGGACACTCAACGTAGGCCCATCATTCCACCGATTCACCGGTGCTGGTGACCGTTGGTACACCTGAGTTCCTGGGGGGAAAACAGTGCGTCTCAAAGAGCTCCTTGTAGGCCCCCAGCTCGCTGAAGAGCTCGAAGATCCCTCCACAGAGCCCGTTGGTCTCATCACCGGAGCCATCGATGATGCCGAAGGCGTGGACAGAGGAGGGCCTCTGTAACTACCAGCCACAGACCAGCTTCCCACAGAGCTAGTCTCACGTGAGACCTGTCCAGTCCCCATCGATGCAAAAGCTGCTGCACCACGACCGATGGCATCAACTGGAGCTCGTCTTCCACTTCCCGAAGACCTTCCAAGTTGCCTCGGCATGTTCCACGCCCGCTCGTTGTCAGGCGTCCACACCAACACATCAGGTTGTATGCGGGTCACACTCGAGGAATTGTGACCATTTTGAGGACTTTCTTCAAGGCGAAAGAAGGTCCACCCCCTCCATTGACCCGTCACTGGGAGCTGTGGCGGAACTTGGCCATGGAACCATTGATCCTCCTGTACGGCTCGTTCCCAGCCTCCATTGAGGCTAATCCACAAGTCATCATTCGCC
Organism: Cladocopium goreaui; assembly: GCA_947184155.2. NCBI lineage: Eukaryota > Dinophyceae > Suessiales > Symbiodiniaceae > Cladocopium > Cladocopium goreaui. The sequence goes on along the minus strand of CAMXCT020000729.1, from coordinate 55,400 downwards.
GCACATGGCGGCTGGTTGAACTCCACAGACTCCCATGGCGTCGGCCCAAGCGACGGTGCCCGAACAGCACACAAGCGCGGAGCAGCCGGGGAGCCCTTAGGGCTACAGTAGAATGAAGTGGGTTCATGATCCCTCACTTCATGTTGCAATGCAGGTTCATTTTCCCTTGCATCACCCTTGACAGGCCTGGGTTCATGTTCCCTCAGACTCTTTTCTTTTTCTTGTGCTGGTCTTGGTTCACTGTTTTCCTTCTTCGTGTTAGCTATAGATGCCAGCCCTTCATGACAACACATCCAAGCCGTCAGAGCCGACAGACTAATAGCTCCAGCGGTTTTCACAAGTTGGCTGGCTCCGTTTTGGAGCACCAATCCTCCAAGTGCAACTACTGCCTCAGCCAGGCGACAAAGCCGTGATGTTTCATCCGGCATGGAAAACTTGATCAAACCTAAGGTCCTACGGAAAGACTCCCAGTTGTTCAGCAGCACCACAGGCTTCGTCAGCAGGTCAGCAGCCAATTCTGCTCCAGGGACATGTTCCACATGCCATTCGCGAGAAGCAAGTCGCTCTCGCAGCACGAAACTCCTCAGCCTCAAGTGGCGAGTGCGCCAAGGGCCATCAGGCGCCAGCAGCAGTTGGATCCCCGACAGGTTGTCACCTCGGATCTCAAACTGGCCATCATCAACCAGGGCGTTGTGCTCCAGGATGTTCAGGATGACTTGCAGCGACTCGCCCATCGTCAGCGCATCCACATAGCCGATGAGTTCGGCCTCTGTACTGCTTAGAGCAGCAAAGGGCTGCCTTTTGCTCTCCCACTGGACCAGAGCGCCACCCCACAATGCCAGTATGCCTTGGCAACCACGAAGTCCTTGTGGAGCGTGTGAAGCATCCGACAGCAGAGTCAGCTTCATCAGCTCATCAGTCGGCTCCCCCTGATCTGTCAAGCAGCTCTTGTAGACCAAGACAAACTCCCAAGTCTCCTGCAGGTAGCCCAGCAAGTAGCGTCCCAGCTCCTGAACTTTCTTGGGGCACTTGGTCACCCAACCACTCAACGTTGATACAGCGAAGGCAAGGTCAGGTCGGGTTCGACCACTCAACCAAAGGAGTTCTCCCAGCAACTGCTGGCACTTGCGGACATCCGCAGGGTCAATGCTTTCCTCCACATCCGGAACCATGTCGATCTTTGGAAGTGGAACTTGGCGACCAGGAACCGGACCATGTCGTTCGAGAAGCTCACGGGCAAAATCAGGCTGACCCAAGAGCAACGAATCTCCCTGCCACCCGAGCTGCATCCCACAAAACTTCAGCCACTTGGTACTGTTGACCCACTCAACCTCTGAGCACGTCCACTCATCTCGAATCCGGCCCAAAGAGGCCTCCACCACCGGGCGGGGTCCAACACAAAGGATGTCATCCACATAGACAATGAGAAAGCCAAGTGGATCCGCATGTGCATCATCGTTGAGGACCGGCTCCGGGTACTTCGTCTTGCAGACCCCCATGATTGACCAGATGTTGGGTTCTGGCGACCTTGACAAGTGGCACCTATGAGTTGGAGTTTCCCATCGGAAGGACGACATGCGGTGATCTCTGAAGGATGCCCAATCTGCTGGGGAGGTGTCTAAACCATACATGGCACCATCACAGATCCAACGTTCCTCCGCAGGGATTAAGCCAGTTGAGGTCAATAATCTCGGAGGCTCCACAACCAAGAGCTGCCGTCGGGTCTGTGATCTGGGAGCCAATAAAAATGCCCCTCTCACATCCGTCGATGCCAGAGACCAAGAAGCCCCTGCCGCCTTCCTCAGGACGCACCGCAAAGCCGTAGAGTCAACCCCACCGGCATAGAGATCTGTTGCGGCAGCCGGTCCATCACCTCCGGGTCTTCCAACTCCACCCCCATATGGATCTTTTCCATCCCCAGGGCTCTGCACTGCCGCGAGGCCACTCCACGGGGTCGGTGACAACCATGTCCTCCACCATCAGGGAGTTGGGAAGGCTTCACATGCCCGGCTGGGTGCACCATGTTCCCGCAAATGACGATTCTCGCCTTCCTTTTTCCTGAGGGCGACTTGATCGTCGGGACAATCTTCGCCGGGGCCACTTCCATCCTGTCATAACCAGGTTCATCCACCAACTGATCCACCCTCACACGGCGAATCGTGCCAGAGCTCACCAAGGCCTCCATTTCTGCCTGCAAAGGCTCCTTCCATAGGTTGATGTCCTTCTTGACTTCAGTCAGAGACACCGTGTAGGTTTGCAGCACAGCTCGAGCCTGATCAGGCGGATCTGGACAAAGAGGTTCCTCCAAGACACCATCCACATCCTTGGAGAGGGCTGCAAGTCTGCACTCCACGGCCTCCTGTTTCAAGGTCGATCCACTCACCAGTGCCAGCTCCTCCTCAAGGCTTTTCACCTGACCCTCCAAGTACTGCAACCACTGGCCATGAACAAAGCCAGTCTCAGCGCCCACCGCTTCTCGCGAAAGCTCCTGCTCCCATAGTTTCTTCCATCCCCAATGTTCACGATGGATGCTATCCACCAATCCTGCCAGATCCGGCACCTCCACTGACTCCCAAGCTCGTCCACCTTCAAGGCCAAGTTCAGCTTGATGTTCCACATCTTCTGATCCCAACCAGCCAATCGAGCCCGACCGTGAAGACACCTTCATTGACAAGGATGCTAAGCCCGACTGTGAGGACGCCTTCATTGACAAAGATGCTAAGCCCGACTGTGAGGACCTCCGCCTTGATGTAGGACCAGCGCAAAAGCTGCAATCCTCCCCATCAGGCTGCATAAGCCCACAGCTCTCACATGCACTGAGCGTAGCCGAAAATGTCGTTGAAGTTGTCGCCACAGAGGCGTTTGGAGAATTTGGATCCACCACAGTCTTTGAAGTAGCCTTTGAAGTGGGGTTGGACTCCCCCCCAGCCCACATTGTACGAAGGGCAGGTTCTACATCCACACTTCCGTCTTGATCTCCATCATGAGGTTGGTCTCCATGAAGTTCATCAGGGAACTCATCAGGAGAATAGCCCAAGCTGAGCACATCCTCCCCCTGATCTGCGATTCCAGCCTCCCCCCAAATATCATGAGAGTCATCCAAGGCCAAGTCTTCGCGCAGAAGTTGAGGTAGATCATCATGTTGAAGTGGTTGAGGAACCTTCCGATCTTCCAGGTAGGGAGGCTGTTTCCCCGTCACCCTTCTGGTGGAAGCATCATAGAGCTCCATCACCGCCTTCTCCCCTTCGCTGCCAGTGGACCCTGTTTGTGCCAGCGTTTGGTCTTCACCACCACGCGCTCCCCCAAAGGAACCATAGGCTTTGAAGGCACTCCAACCTTCTGCAGCTGCATCCGAAGTCTCTCTTCTCCAGCCCAACGGGCCACCCCAGGCCAGTCCTGCAACTCCAGCTTCGAGGTCGCCAAAAGCACCCTCAGCCTCCTCTTAATCTGCCCCACCTCAGCCTCGACCCTTCCGTTGGCAGGTCCATCATCGCCACTCGTCATGGTCTGGTACAGGGAGTGGCTGGAGCACCAACGTTGAAACGGCTTCGAGAGGAAGGACTTCTCACGGTCCGTGTGGACCCTCAGAATTGGGACTCCGAGTGCACGGAATCTTCCATACACCCTGCTTGTGGCTTCCACTATGTGTGCAATGTGCCTGGACTCCAAGATCTCGACCAGCGTGATGTTCTGAAGCCCCACTGGCCCTTTCAAGCCATCGATGTGCTCCATCCATGCCCGATTCAGGCGATTGGCCGCCTCCTCATTCACCATCTCCACATCATGCTCCTCATCGACTTCCTCCAGAGAAGCTCCCTCTTCAGGTCGTGGTAGATCTTGAGGTGCTCCAGGCTCACCATCTGCATGGCTATTCAAGCTCTCGTTGGCCTCTTTCCCATCGGTCTCGATCTTCTCATCGTCCCTGTCAACCTTCTGGTCCTCGGACAAGTCGTCACGCTCCAGCATCGGCAGTGGGACAGTAGCCACCATGATGTACTTCCCATTTCTTCGGCGACCATCATCTCTTCCAACTGGATATGGGCCAACCAAGTCCATGGAGAGAACATAGGCTGAGCTATCAGCATGCGACCTCCGATGTGGGCTATCGACCCCAGCCAGCTCCATGCATCGACGACAATCTCTTCGGTAAGGGTGATGATGAGCTTTGACATGCTGCTTCCACTCCTCAACGTTCAGCTTGTGGATGCGTTGAGCCAGGCATTGATCCCATTGGGAAAGGTATACCTTCAACGCTTCCTTGAGAGCCATCACCAAGCCCGGCGCCCAACTCGCCCAATCCTTCGAAGCTTCCATTGACTCCTGAAGTCCTCTGGGAAGTGGGTCCGATCGTCGAGATGAATCTCTCAGGCCGTCCAGCTGTTCCAACCCAGGCAAGTTCCCCAGGATGGTGGTTGGCTTCCTTCGGGCATGCCCCATTTGGGACTGGTCAAAGCTCACCAGCTTCAAGTTTCCCAAGCCCACCATCTCCTTCAATCCAGGGAAGTTCCAAAAAGATGGAAGGTTGTGCGCAGCCTCGACTCCCAAGTATGCCATTGGGTCTTCAGGGGATTCCAATGCAAAAGCAGTAGGAAGTGATTGGAGTTCCAACACCTGTAGGCGCTTCTCCTCGGCTTTGATGAAGAGTCCAAGCTGCTTGAAGAGCAAGGCCGTGTCTGAGTTGACCCTGTGAAGATCCCATGTTGTGAGGCCCTCCAATGAGAACCACCATTCATCTCGCCCCCTCAATGGAGGTGGTCCAGTCTGGCGTTGACGCAGCCTTGAAGTTGTGCGGCAAGGCGGACCACCCAAGATCGCCGCAATCTTCCCTGCGCAAGCCAGCTCCCAGATAAATGCCCACGTCGCTGCATCATGAAGATCAACTCCTTGAAGGGTGTCAACGGTGATGACCATGTAGCCCGCCTGCTCCAGCTCATCCCAATGCTTGGGGTTTCGGCCAGAAAACAAGTGTAGGATCACTCCACGACAACGCCACAGTCGTCGCCTCCGATGGCGATTCCAGGGGAGACCAGCAGCATGATCCTTCCAAGATTCACCCTGTCCTTTCATGAACTTCCAGACAGACGGCGGCACCTGTGGGAATCGGCTCGCCCACCAGTTCAGCTCGTCCTCCTTGACCTCAATGTTGGTCTGCTGCATCTTCTCAAGGTCAGCCAACAACTCCAAGCCCTCGGAACGAGACATCACCGGGCAACCGCCCCTCAAGCTGCATTTCAACGGTCCCCTCAGTGGGTGATGGATCACAATGCTATCACGGCGCCAGGTGATCCTGTAGTCGGCCGCCACCAGCCAGGCCAAAGGTATGATTGGCTCCACCGGCTCCTTGCTCAGCAAGGTCTGATGCCTGGGGTGCTTGTAGAGCACCGTTGACCCACAAGCCAGTTCCACCTTCGTGGCGATCAGGTCCGGCTCCTCTTCAGGCTTGGCCTGTCGAAGTCCATGAGTAGCACCTCCATCAAGAAGGGCGTACTCCCCAGGTCCACCAAAGTTCCCTTCTCCCACGGACTTCATCCGCACGGCCTTCAATGACCTGATGGACTTCAAGAGGCTTGTGGCCTCTCGCATCAGCTCTGCTGCTGCCTCGGTTGAGGGTTCACCCATCGGCTCTGTGGTGGTCGATTCACCTCCTTGAGTTCCTTCAGAAGTAGTCCCAGAGACGGTGTTCACAACCTCCTTGGGATTCATCTCGCCTGCATTGGCGGCCTTTCCCTTCTGAGAGTCGCCAGGTGAATCCTTGGCAGATGGCTTTGAAGCTGCCTTCACCTTGGACACCTTCTTCTGTTGTGAGCCATCTCCTGCAGAACCACCCTGTTGCGCGGGGGTAGAAGTTGGAGTAGATGAGGTCTTCGCTGTGCAGTCCCGACGAAGGTGTGAAGAGCTCCCACAGTTGAAACACCTTCCCTTCATCTCGGAAGTCTCATGAAGAAACGTACAAAGTGCTCCACGTCTGCACCCCTCCGTAGTCTTCCAGAACTTGCATGGAGACTTCGCAGTGCCTCCTGGAGTTGTGCTCGAAGTCAGGGTTGGAGTCTCCATACTCACCATGGCCTTCAGGGATGTTGTGGCAGCGGCTCCAGCAGTTGTGGCCTTCAAGCCAATCCCCAAGCTCAGTTCTTCTGCCTCGGACTGGAGGTACTCCGCATACTGCTCAATGGACACTGCACCAGGTCTGATGTCCACACCAAGCTCCTGCCTCACTGAAGCCACCCGATAGGCCAACTGCGTCCCACCAAGCCTTCCCAAGGCATCTGCAAAGCGGTGCAAGACTCCACTGAGGATGATCGGGTCTGGCAGGGCCAAGTTCAACTCCAATGACCTGCTCATCAACCGTCTCCACCTCCGAAGTCCTCCAAGAAGATCTGGAGCACTGGCCCCCACCTTTGGTTCCGTGAGCTGCTTGAGAATGCTCACCCTTTCAGAGCTCCCACCCGGCTGGAATATGGTCCACAGCCGGTACATGATGCCCGTCACCGTCATGGTTCTGCTGGCAATCAAGTCCTGCTTGATGAGCTCTGGGATGCACTTCAGCAACATCGGCACCACCCGCTGTTCCAAACGTAGATGGGCCTCTGATCGTTGAACTTCAGCTGGACGGAGTCTGATCCTTTCCAAGGGCGTTGAGGTGAGCCATCTGTCATACAACCCTGCAGCCTCCCTCAGGATGTCATTCCACCATCCACGAGCCGATCCAGCCACATCTCCAAGCATTGGAGTGACCACCGTGATCCAGTCCCCAAACTGCAAGGCTGACTGCTCTGTGCCAGGTTGTGGTAGTAGAGGAAGTTCAGAGCTCCGCAGCGGCTCCATAGGGGTCGCATGCCCTTGAGGTTGATCCGGACCACCAAGCCCTGGAGGCATAACCAACGGCGCAGTTCCTGTTGTGCCTGCCGCCACATTTGAGTCGATACCCCTCCTCCAAAGGATGCCATAGGACCCATTGCGTTCCAGCTGCTTGGAATTTGACCACCACTATGCACACCAGTCGCATGACCTTGCGAGTGCACCATCGATCCAGCACCTCCACAAAGTCCACCAGCTTGAAGATGGCCATGAGATGCCCACGCTCCACCATGAAGTCCAGGGGAATGACCACTAGGAAGTCCAGGAGAGTTCACTGGCGTTGGAGAAACCGGTTGACTCCAAACCACTCCATGCCCTTGACCAGCCAGGTGTGCTCCCCCTTGGAGCCCATGTCCAGCTTGCTGCATAGCCAAAGACGTCGCTGTTGCGGTTCCCTGCAAGGCCGGCATAGGCGGCACCCCACTTGAGGCCGTGTGGTACGACCTAATCTCCCCTTCGACCTCCTCACCCTTGAGCTTCTTGGCCTCCCGGATGAAGTTCTCTTCCGCCTCCTTCATGATGCGGAGTCGCAACTCCTCCACTGACTTCTCAGGCGATGGTTGCGACAGCGCCCCATTGGTCAAGGCCTGCACAGGGCCAGCGCCACGCACTCCACCACGGGCCTGCTCAGGACCCCCTTGACGACCTTCAGCACCATGGGCCTGCACAAGGCCAGCACCGCCCATAGGAGCCTGCCCAAGGCTCATGCCAGCAGCCGCCATGCGCATAGAGGCCTGCTCAGGGCCAGCACCAACCAGAGGAGCCTGCACAGGGCTCATGCCAGCAGACACCAAATGCGACGGGGCCTGCTCAGGGCCAACACCAGGTTGAAGAAGTCCCGAACCTCCATGATCAACTCCAAGGGCCTGCACAGGGCCAAATGTCACCGGCGGTCCAGCTAAAGGCGGAAGGTCCAACGGCCTCTCCACATTCGCTACCTGCTCCAAGACAGCTGCCTTTCTCACATCAGCGCTCCAAAAGGCATTGACGCCAGGAGACACCACCAAGCCTCCAGTGCCACTGCGATCTTGGCCAAACGGGCCACCAGCTGCCTCCAACAAAGTTGACCCATCACGGTGTACAAAACCTTGTCCTCGGCCAGCATCATTAGGTAGATCTTGAACAGGCTGTAGTCCTGCTCCAGCAGCACCAGGGCTCCCACGAAGTCCAGGCTCTGCCTCAACTGCCGGACGAATGATGTCATCCTCATCCAACCTTCTATAGAGCACCCCAGACGTCCCTTCAGGTCCAAGGTCTTGGAAAAGCGGAGCCAGC
>CAMXCT020000729.1:22267-44767 GCA_947184155.2 Cladocopium goreaui | reverse complement strand
ACTATATGTATATTTTGTCAATGTATTAAGTAGTATACTATACATATTAATATATCATGTATTATATACTATACTCTATATCATATACTAGATCTCAAATAGTGTATATTAAATCATATACATTGTATCATATATTAGATATTGGATCTAAGATATTACTAGATGCTTTATGTTATATATGTTATATATAAGATTTTGTATATTCGAGATTAGATATTAGATATTGCTATATGTATGTAAAATATAGAATTACATATATATATATATATATACCATACATTATAATACATCATATATTGTACATCATATATTAGATATAAGATATTGCATTTTAGATATTATATACTTTATATTAGATTTTTTACATTAGATATTTTATACATTAGATATTCGATATTAGATATTAGATATGAGATATTTGATATTGCTATATGTATAACACATATTGCATATTATATTAGATATTAGATATATGTGCTTCCTCTGGTAATCAGCTCAATGGCTGGAAAATCTGTGGAAAAACTTCGGGTTTTCCACCTCGCCATGACATTCAGCGACGAGAGCCATGGCGGAAGCTTGGAACGGTTGGAATCCTCGTCTGGTGAAATGTGGCTGTTCATCTTGTGAAATCCAGCTGTTATCGAAAATAGCAGCCATGGGGCGAAACACCCCGGACGAACATCAAGAGATCATCCCTGCATCGAGCAGTGTTCATGGATGTTCATGGTGTTCATGGTGTTCATGGCCCCATTCCCAATGTTTCACTAGAAACAACTGCTATTCCAAGCGTCCCCAGAACGCTGCTAGTTGTTTGTGGCATTGGCTCCACATTTTTATTGTTGCCCATCTGGGATAGATTCGGATCCGAAAAATCTCACCTTCCAAGAGACAGGGCGATTATGTGGGAGACCGTCCAATGCCATAAACCTACCATGGGGATGGTAAACATAGCATTCATTTATCGTTATAACTTGGGGATGGTTTATGACGTTGGGTTTACCGTAACGGTTTACCTCGTTAGACTACAATTCCCTGTGATGAAATAGTAAAGATGACTGGGACTTTGGGTTCCAGATTTTGAAGAACCATGAACAGCCAGTAGAACTTCACCATCTCTGGTGACCCAAAATGCACGGCAGGGGGAGAGGCGAACTTCCGATTCCGTCAGGTCCGCCAAGCGCCAAATGATGAGGAATGAATCGCCTTGGATGTTGTCTCTCCAAGGGGACTTCTCAATCCAAAAATATCCAAAATGGGGTAGCAACGCGCCCGCAAAATGACTCATGTTTCACTAAAGCATCTGATTCTGGGGTGGTGAATACCTTTTAAGCCATGTCCAGGCTGCGAGTTAGATGCTTATTCTCCCAGTCATGTGGTAAATTATGGTAAATTCATAGGTTTTTGACCCATCCCCAACATGGGTTTCTCTGAAAATGATGGGAGAACTCGAAAATCCCATAGAAGATCACGTTCACTATTGACATGGCCATCAATACCCCATTTTCAGACGAACCAACCTGGGCATCTGAGCATCCAGGTGCATCTGAAAATGGGGACGTGAAAATGATCCTTTAACATCATTGAATGGGCAACAGGATCATCCCAATACCGAATCGTTTTCTGCATCCTGAGTATGTGATGAGATGATGATTGATCACTGTGATCACTAGCAGAAAAAAGGGATGATATGAAATCTTGTCTACAATCTACTGGGAATCTCTCATCTACATATCTGGCTAAAGGGCCGGGGTGCAAACAAATGCGTTTAATGGAACTTAATGGGATACGCATTCCAATTGTTCTATCTTTTGAAACAGAAGTTGAATGTGAAAAACATCATTTGTTTTCTTCACCGCCAAGTGACCGTCATTCTTGTTGACCGCGCCCCAACATTCATCCACCACTCCATGGACAATCTCAGCAATCTGATTTACAAAGGTCATGACCTGGCAGCAGGTGCAAACGAATATGAGTGATGATAAAAATCAACTCCAACTGATGTTACATGATGTTACAAAACCATGAAGGCAAATCATCAACATGAACTGATTAGTCAACAAATCAACTGTTGTTTAGTCCGAGTTGATTCAGCATCAGGAAGGCAGTTGCAACGGAAAAGCTGTCAACCCAGCCCTGGAACATGGAACGCCCATGGACCACGTTGGAAGGCCAAGCAATGCCAGACATCACTGGGGCCCAAGCAACTCCAATCCCCAAAAAAAAGTACTGGAAACCGCGGAAGTTACACCAAGTTTGTATGGGGGATTGCTCTCCCCCATGGAACTCTGCAAACCAACATGTGACAAAAGTCACACCAACAAGACGATTTTTTGATAAAAGTGTGAAATGTGAAATTCTGAAAATTGTAAAACCCCATGAGAACGAAAAATGCACCATAGTCAAAAACATATGTTTTGGAATACTGTTAACATCATCTTCTTGTGCAAATCCCATCGTGAACGCAGGTTTCATGGGGGTCATGAACATATATGCTATGGAATATGTTTGGTTGCATTTCATAAAAGGAAAACCTATTGTGAAAAAGCCATGCGGGCGTCGTCTTTGAATCTGGGTCTTTGTTGGTTCCGGAGCCAAACCCATTGTGAATGCATGTTGCATGGGAATATAAAAACACAAGTTTGGGGGGGTGCTTGAATCTGCCTTTGGCTGCAAATGCCCGGCGAATTTAACGAGGTCCGAACAAGGTGCGAACAAGGTACGAACGAGGCCCAATGTGCTCACTTGCTCCAACCCCTCGCTTTCCCTTTCTTTCCTTGTCTTTCCTCTTCTTTATCTTTCCTTTTCTTTCCTTTTCTTTCCTTTTCTTTCCTTTTCTTTCCTTTTCTTTCCTTTTCTTTCCTTTCCTTTTCTTTCCTTTTCTTTCCTTTCCTTTCCTCTCCTTTCCTTTCCTTTTATTTCCTTTTCTTTCCTGTGCTTTCCTTTCCTCTCCTTTCCTTTCCTTTCCTTTTCTTTCCTGTGCTTTCCTGTTCTTTCCTTTCCCTTCCTTTTTCCCCACATCTTTGTGTGGGGTTCTTGTTTTTGGTTCTGTATCCCGCCGCCTCCTCCTCCTCCTCCCTCCTCCTCCTCCTCCTCCTCCTCCCGCCGCCTCCCGTCATCACACATACAACTTGTCATCACACAACTCACACACAACTCAACTCACACACAACTTGCTCACATATCACACATACAACTTGTCATCATACAACTTGCTCACACACAACTCAACTCACACACAACTTGCTCACACATACAACTTGTCATCATACAACTTGCTCACACACAACTCCACTCACACACAACTTGCTCACACACAACTTGCCTTACTCATACATTACTCATACACACACACACGTGTCATCGCACAACTTGTCCACGCACAACTTGTTCACACACAACTTCCTCACACACAACTTGTCCACGCACAACTTGCTCACACACAACTTGTCCTTCCTGACATCCACCTTCGTGACAGGCGTGGCACTTGGCGACATCCACATTCGTTTCACGTGGCAGGCGTGGCACTTACGGCACTGGGCGGGCTCTGGTGGCGCACCGGGTTCTCAGCTGACGCCGTGGACGCCGCGGCTCTTTGCGTGGCAGGCGTGGCACTTGGTGACATCGACCGTCCCTTTGCGTGGCAGGCGTGGCACTTGGAGACATCTACCTTCTTTCACACACCATCTTTCACACACAACTTGTTCACACACCATCTTTGACACACCCTCTTTCACGCACCATCTTTGTCAACCACCATCTTTGACACCCCATCTTTCACACACAACTTTTTCACACACCATCTTTGACATACCACTTTGTCACACGCCATCTTTCACACACCATCTTTGACACACCCTCTTTCACGCACCATCTTTGTCACCCACCATCTTTGACACCCCATCTTTCACACACAACTTTTTCACACACCATCTTTGACATCCCACTTTGTCACACGCCATCTTTCACACACCATCTTTGACACACCCTCTTTCACGCACCATCTTTGTCACCTACCATCTTTGACAACCCATCTTTCACACACAACTTTTTCACACACCATCTTTGACATACCACTTCGTCACACGCCATCTTTCACACACCATCTTTGACACACCCTCTTTCACGCACCATCTTTGTCACACACCATCTTTCACACACCACCTTTCACACACCATCTTTCACACACCATCTTTCACACAGCACTTTGTCACCCACCATCTTTGACACCCCATCTTTCACACCACTTTGTCACACACACTGCTGAATTGGGTTTGAAATGGACCGTCATGTGAATGATCTCGTTCTCGCCTTGAATTCCTTAGAAACCTGGCCAACACTGCTGATAGAAATTGCACCCTACTCTACCAAACCGCTGTAACACAGGAGAGCTTCCAAACTAGCTCGGTACTATGCTAGCACAATGCATAAAAACCGCTAAAAGTTATAGCACAATGCCATGTCGATGCAACACATGAAGACTCCCGAATCAGTTCGATGCCATGCAAGTACAATACAGATTTTTTTTAAGTATGGCTCAGTGCCATGCCGATGCAACACATGAAGGCTCCCGAATCAGCTCAATGCTATGCAAGTACACTATATGAAAATCCCCAATCAGCTCGGTGCCATGCCAACGCAACACATGAAGGTTCCCAAATGAGCTCGGTGCCATGCCAGCGCAACACATGAAGGTTCCCAAATGAGCTCAGTGCCATGCCAGCGCAATACATGAAGGCTCCCGAACAAGCTCGATGCCATGTCAGCGCAATACATGAAGGCTCCCGAACGAGCTCAGAAACTCAAAAACTGCTAGTGCAAGCAATAGAGGAGACAGTACGAAATGTGAAATTCTTTCTTAAAGCAAACAGCGTCATAGAGGAACAGAAATCAACAGTTCGATTCGCAGGTACGTGCAGTTGATCAGACTGCATATCCTCTCCAAACATCAGTAGCTTCGTTGGCCACGGACTGATGAATGGAGCCGTGGCCCCCTGCTCTGCTTTCACTTCAAGGGTTAAAGTACGTATGTATATGAGTTTGTGCCTGCATGTGATAGCAGGATTCACACACACACACTGGGCCCGATAGGGCCATTAAGTAGGACGAAACAAGCAACTTTTGGAGTTTTGGAGTTCTAAGCGGGATCATGTCTTTACTTATTTGAAGTGCCAAGCTTGAGCTGAAACCAAATGGTCACAACATGTTTGGTGCAATTTCAACTGTGCAATTCTGATGCTTTCAGGAGCAGTCTGTCATGTACATGTTCTTGTCGGGGAAATTTATGATCATGAAGAAGAAGCACCAATGTCAACGGAGGAAGGAAAGAGTATCAATCCGACATCTTGTACATGAGCAATGTCAGCCCTGTTTTCATCCTCGTTACCAATCTAGGCGTACTGAAGCAGCTGGTTTTTGGTCATGTGTGGAAAACGTATTCTGCAAAGTTGCAGCGCCTCATCGATACATCGGAAATATCCATCACTAAGGCTAAGACGAACTGCGGACTGAGATCGCTACCCACACTGTCACTCTAAGGGCTTGACAACAAAAGTGCATGTGAGCGAAAAGTATGTCCAATTTGTCACAACATCTCACCTATTGGTATAACACTATACTCGCCACTTTTGGTAGCTTGAAATTTCTTGAAATGAGAAATCAAAACGACAAAGTTAAAAGTGAATACCCGGATTTTGCGAGGGGGATCAAACTGTGAACATCACTTCAAGAAGTTAATCGCCAAACAAACATCAAATTGATTCAATTTGCCATTCCTGTTTCACACTCACTGATAACATAATCACCGCGAACGGCTCTATCACTCTGTACTGTTGATATGACAGCCACATCTTCCGCTCACAAAATCGCAACAGAAATGCAAGGGCACATGGTGAATATATCATTTTGGCGCTGCGCTCACAAATTAATCTAAACATATCTAAATATACACGGCTATGCCCTTGACTTGCGCTAACTGGGATCTGAAAATCCAGCGCCGATCAGAAGCATTATGACAAGCATCCCAAAAGAGACTTGCGGCATGATCCGCACAAACGCCTCCCGCATGTATGGTGCAGTGCTGGTGCTGTCGCGAATATGCAACTCCAAAAATACTGGTGGGGCGAGTTGCGTCTGAGAAATGTGAATATGCCATTGCCTTTCGGAATGTTTCTTTCAGTGATCGTTTGACATCTTCTTCACGGTCACTGTTACTCATGCTCCCCCTGGAATAGAAACCAGGAACTGGCAACCATTGAGCTTGATGTTCGGCAGCAGCTGAAGGTCGAATATACCCGTCCCGTAGAATGGCACAGGCAGTCAAAATACTACTATTGTGTGCAAAGGTAAAAACAGAGGGAAATTGAGGAGCATCACCAACTGTCTTGAAGGTAGGAATGTCCAAATGGAGAATCACAGCCCCTTTGAACTTCGTGGTCGTAGAGTCCGCTGAATGTGAAAGCTGAATAAAATTCTGCTTTCTGAAACGTCTCAATCAAAGTTGGAAAAGAATTCATCGTTTTGCTAAGCACAAGACATGCCTCCTTGAGAGTATGAAAGTCACCAGGAAATGTTGAACGAATTTGATCTGCCAAGAAGTCCCCAAAAATATAAACCACCGCTTGCGAGTATAATATTCTGGATTTGGGGCGTACTTCTGTGACGTTTCCACTACCCGACCAAGTTCCAAAGCATTCGCAAGTCTCTCAGAAACTTGAAACAAGTCTGCATGTAACCGTTCATTGAGTAAATAATATACTTCTTCCCATACGCACTGCTGAAAATTTCCGCGGGTCAGAGGCTGAAGGGCATCACAGAAGAAGCCAGCAAGTATTGGTGTAACAAAACACTGTCGACACAATGGGTGTCCAACTTCCAAGACTCGTTCTGTGCCGTCTTTCCAGCGAATATCATGCACCGTCATGTCTGTCAGTCTTTGAATCGTTGTGTATTCAGTGTATTTGATCTTTCCATGGAAATCATGTGTCTGAACTCTTGCACCATGTAAACGAGGTTTATACTTGGCAGGCTGGCTTTGAGGCGAAGACGAGTTCAAATCTGAGGCAGCTGCGGTTCCAACACCTTCTGAGGTTAAGGCTGCATCATGGCCACTCCCTCTTGCGACCGATTGAGAAGCACTTCCAACTTTGTTAGGTTCTGCCACTGTGAAGGGGGCAAACATTTCGGGCATCATGAGGTTGGGAACGGGCATCACAGAGGGAAAAATAGGTTGATATGCCGTTTGAGCTAAGCGAGTTGTCCTTCCACTTGACTTAGACGATCCATCATCTGAGTAAGTTGTTGAAGACCCTGTGCGTCCGAGACTTCAAGCCGGTATTCACCCAGCTGTCCCCGCACACTCAAACTCGCTATTGGTCTAGGTGGTGAATTGACTGTGGGACTCACATGAACCTGGGGTTGAACCTGCGCAGGTGGTGGAGGCAATGGTGGTAACCAAGACATCGTGAAAGGACCGCGTTGTCGTTGACCATCATATTGAGGAGGCGGACCCCCAGCACTTTTTGACGGCATGGCTATAGCAGCTATAGAAACAGTGGTTTGCCAGCATCAAGTAACACATAATAACAAATTAACACACAGCAACAAATTGCAAATATCAAGTGATACAAAACATTTTTGCGCGCATCAAGGTACACATAACAAAATTCAGAAATTTCTCGGAACAGCCCATCATGTTCTGCACATGCGTTATCATGAAGGTCATACATGCACGATTTATCGAATACCCAAGCTTGATGCCTCACACAAGCATGCAGAATTCAAACTCCGAACTTCCCACGGAATGATGTAATGCAAAGAGAAGCACTGGTTTGGTTATTTAGACCAAAGGAACACACACTGACACACACATGCACACACATACAACCAAGTCTTTGCATGGTGGACTGAGTGCCGCAACATCCATGTATCAGTTAGTCTTCGCCTTAAGGCTCCTTCACCGCTAGGCGTCCTTCACCTCTAGGCGTCCTTCACCGCTAGGCGTCCTTTTGAGTGCCGCTAGGCTGTTCTTCGCCCATTTGGGCTCCTTCTACTGTCATCTCCATGACAGTCATCCTACACGACACGCTAATGTGTCGCGAGATAATCCTTGAGCTGGGACGAATCCCTGCGATGGTGTCGGCATAATCTGCCGTGCACCCAGTACACACTGCTGAATTGGGTTTGAAATGGATCGTGATGTGAATGATCTCGTTTGAATTCCTTAGAAACCTGGCCAACACTGCTGATAGAAATTGCACCCTACTCTACCAAACCGCTGTAACACAGGAGAGCTTCCAAACTAGCTCGGTACTATGCTAGCACAATGCATAAAAACCGCTAAAAGTTATAGCACAATGCCATGTCGATGCAACACATGAAGACTCCCGAATCAGTTCGATGCCATGCAAGTACAATACAGTTTTTTTTTAAGTATGGCTCAGTGCCATGCCGATGCAACACATGAAGGCTCCCGAATCAGCTCAATGCTATGCAAGTACACTATATGAAAATCCCCAATCGGTGCCATGCCAATGCAACACATGAAGGTTCCCAAATGAGCTCGGTGCCCAGCGCAACACATGAAGGTTCCCAAATGAGCTCAGTGCCATGCCAGCGCAATACATGAAGGCTCCCGAACAAGCTCGATGCCATGTCAGCGCAATACATGAAGGCTCCCGAACGAGCTCAGAAACTCAAAAACTGCTAGTGCAAGCAATAGAGGAGACAGTACGAAATGTGAAATTCTTTCTTAAAGCAAACAGCGTCATAGAGGAACAGAAATCAACAGTTCGATTCGCAGGTACGTGCAGTTGATCAGACTGCATATCCTCTCCAAACATCAGTAGCTTCGTTGGCCACGGACTGATGAATGGAGCCGTGGCCCCCTGCTCTGCTTTCACTTCAAGGGTTAAAGTACGTATGTATATGAGTTTGTGCCTGCATGTGATAGCAGGATTCACACACACACACGCCACCTTTCACACACAACTTTGTCACCCACCATCTTTGACACCCCATCTTTCACACCACTTTGTCACACACACACCACCTTTCACACACAACTTTGTCACACACCATCTTTCACCACACCATCTTTCACACCACTTTGTCACCCACCATCTTTCGCCGCACCATCTTTCACACACCACTTTGTCACACACCATCTTTCCCACACAACTTTGTCACACACACAACTTTGTTTTACTTCTCGAATCCTCCACCACCTCCTTTGTCTTTCCTTTCTTCCCCCTCCCCGCTACAACATTTGGTGCTCATTATTGGAAGAAGTTGCCATGTGGGGTTATCTGGTCCTTTAATTTTCCTTTTCTTCCCCTTTCTTTCAACGGCTTTCTTTATTTCTTACTTTCTTTTGGACATTGACGTTTCAGCAAATGTAATTCTATGACTGCTCCGGCGCACGTGAATGCAAATTGGAGCGACTTTACCTGTTCCCCCAAAATAATCGCAACATTTATCCAGAGTCGGAGTGACTTCAACAGGCGTAAGTATCAGAATATCTGCTAAGGAACACTCACAATCAGTGATGTTCATTTGGAAACAATTTCTCGGGTGCCATTTGGTATGCCATTCGTCACTTACCCGCTCTGGTTGTGAAAAGTTGGCGGTGCTATTCCCCCTTTTTCATCAATAAGCATGTGGGACCTCAGGACGTTTGCGATTGTAGGCATTTCACCCCATTCAGCCCCAGAAATTCTATGCTGAAGTCCCCCAGCTATGGGTTTGTCTTGAACTAGAGGATCCCACTTCAAATACCTACTTGATCCTACTTGTAATCGAAAATCCATGATGATCAACAGGATTTTCAGATCTTCAACACGATTTTCAGATTTTTCCCCAAAACTGTTCGAACAAAGCCCATGGATTTTTGGCCGTCAAGTCCCCATGTTTTTCGCCGACATCACCAGAACACCATGGGACACCGCTGGACATCCCGCCCTGGCCTTGCCCTGCAACACTTCTGTGGCAGTACTGAAGTTCAGGATCCGAGCGATGCCGACCTGAGCGATGCATTTCGCTGTCGATTTTTTCACATGTCTCACGTATCGATGAAATGGATCTATTCATATATCTTTAGATGCATACTATCTATATCTATATCTAAGCTACATGTCTACATATATATATATATCATGTATCTGTGTGTTATCTCTGTGTGTGTGTGCTGAGTGAAAAGGCTGAACGTTGACCAGGTGTCTCAGTGTGTCTCAGCTTTTTGAAGCCTTCCTTAACAATGATGTCTTGTTTGGAAAAATACCCAGGGGGCCAATTTTGGATAGCATATGCAATCATTTACCATATCCATCCATCCATCCATCCATCCATCTATGTATCTATATATGTGTATATCCGTATATAATTTATGAATACATATACTTATATATATATATATACATCTCCGTATTGCTTCTGATGGAGGCTTATATCAGAATATCCCTCCTGTTTCATTGACCAGTGCTGAGGTTCCTGCAATGCAGTCTACCATTGAGCCTCAATGTCTTTCTGAGTTGTGCCAAGGGAACTAAGCAGCTAAGCTAGGAAGTTGCTCTGGTGGTTGAGCCATCCATAAAAATTAGGATATCGTGTTTTAGTTTTTTTCGGATATCACATAGAGTTCAAACCCAGCAAATATGTGGAATCTTGTTTCATTGTAGAAAAACATGGTTTGTTTTTGAACATAATTCAATGGGAATGTGGATAAATATATATATATATCTAAATGGCTTTTGAATATGATGGGAATGTCAATGAAACATACCATGTCAAATTAAAAAAAGCGATGCTTGAGCCCGCCATCGAGTGGTGAGAAACTTGACGAACTTGAAACTACAGTTATTTCGCCAACAAATCTGTGGGCGCTTCCTGATCTTCCTGTTCCCCCCAAATATCGCCCTTAAAAAAAAAAAAAAAGATTTTTAAAGGCTTGGTTAGTTACTTTATCAAAAAATGATGTCTTAATTGTTTCATTTGATATTCCCATCATTTTGGTGAGCTTGATATTCCCCGCACTCGAGAGCACAGATGATCACGCCGATGTCCCGCCTTCGACCATGGCATTGACGCCAGAATTGGCTCCTGCCATGTTGGAACTCACGATGTTGACTCCAGCCTGCCGAGGATGGTTTTGATGCCGGCTTTGAGTCCAAAGATGTGGGAGTGATCCGCCATGTTCAGCCGGAGAAAATCATGATAGAGTCCGTCGTTTTTTGGTGCTTCTCCTACTTTTTCCAAGGAAAAAAGCAGCAAAAAAAAAAAAAACATGGTTTTTCGAAAAATTGTGTGATCATAAAACTGGAGATACATTCATCACCCCATGAAGCAATGCCCATAAATGGCATCCAAATGTCCTGAAGATGTGCATATTTCCCAAACACCAGCGATCGCCTCGCCAAAGCCCAAAGCTAAAAGAGATCCCAACCTCGGACCCGTCGGATTCCAGAAGGAAACTTCGGCTTCCAGCTGGATACCCAAACTGGTCAACGTTTACATAAAACGAACTGGAAAGATCCACCATGCTATTTTCATTGGAAAAACCACTATTTCGACTGGGCCATTTTCAGTAGCTACTTGAAAAATTACCAGAGGATACTTGATGTATCCAACGTTTGCTAATGCTTTTTTTTGTATTATCAGATACGAAACTGACTGAAAAGTTGGCAGATTTACAGATCTAACCATATCAACAAGCTTTTTGAGCCGTACCGAAACGAAATCCAGCGACTCATGATCTGGGTCCATGTCCCCAAAACTGGCACTAGAAAACAATGAACACATCTCATGCCGTATCATATGTCATGTCATGTCATGTCATGTCATGTCATGTCATGTCGTATCATATGTCATGTCATGTCATGTCATGTCATGTCATGTCGTATCATATGTCATGTCATGTCATGTCGTATCATATGTCATGTCATGTCATGTCATGTCATGTCATGTCATGTCATGTCGTATCATATGTCATGTCATGTCATGTCATGTCATGTCATGTCGTATCATATGTCATGTCATGTCATGTCATGTCATGTAATGTCGTATCATATGTCATGTCATGTCATGTCATGTCGTATCATATGTCATGTCATGTCATGTCATGTCATGTCGTATCATATGTCATGTCATGTCATGTCATGTCATGTCGTATCATATGTCATGTCATGTCATGTCATGTCATGTCATGTCATGTCATGTCATGTCATGTCATATCCATCTATATAATTCTACATATGTGTATATATATATACATATGTGTGTGTCATATCTATCTCTATTCATGTCGGGGTGTCTGCTGACATGTGCCTTTCCCCATAAACCACGTTTCAGCTCGCTCCGTTCCCAGCCCGTCGTCGCTCAGCTGGGGAACTTGATGATGGTCTTTTCCAGGATGACCGTTTCCATGGGTTCGGAGGCTTCTGTCCTGACCGAAGCTTGGAACTAGGAATGTGCTACATATGTGTACATATATGTGTATATATATATGTAAATATATATATATATATAATTATATAGTATTATATAATCTATATATATATACTACACGTGTATGTGTTGGTGCGTCTATCTATCTGTGTTCTGCTTATCTGTACACGCATTGCCGCATAGCTTAAAAGTAGATCGCCTCAGGCTGGATACAAATCAGCAGGCCACATTTTCTGTCGCTGCTGCTCGCGCCATTTTCTCGGTGTCGCAGCATCGGGTCTTCCGGTCACATGAAGGGTCGCAGCGCCTCGACACCTGGGATGCTTGTTGGCTGCGAAAATGCCCTGGAGATGTTTGGCGTTGTTTGGTCCGAATGGAGCCACTAAAAAATGGCTTTGTCGAATGGAGCACCCCCCCCAATTTCAGGTGTATCATAATGTTCCCTGTTTACAGTGGCCCATGAAGCCCTCCTCTCTGCTTAAGTGAAACGGCCATGAATTGGGGTATACCATTGCATACGCCATTGCCAAGCAGCATGAGACCAAGGTGTGGTAGTCGCACTTTCCACCAGCGATGGCCTTCTCATCGTTGAAGCGCTTGTTGTCCCGGGACATTTTGAAGCACAACCAGCCTGCCATTTCTGGTGCTTGGGAATCCCCTGGTGTAAACCACCACCATTCTATCGCCGGGATTCCGGATTTTCCCTGAAATTTGGAACATGATCGGTCAAAATCTCAGCATCGCATCTTTGAGGTGCCTCCATGTTCATGGTCCACCCAATGCTCCCAGACGTACTGCCAAAGGCAAACATACTTCTCCACATACAAAGGATCCTTTGTTGCCTGGCGGAAGTTTCTGACTCCAAAAACCACTTGTTGGGTCAGTTGAGGTTGGTCTAAAGGCAGACGACCCAAAAATCATTGCTTTCCCCATTCAAATGTGATTGCGGGGGTATCTGCAGGATCCTCATGGTCAAACAGACCCACTTGATGGGTCAAAACCCAAAATACCATATATTTCACTGGGATGTTCATTGTCATCCATAACTCCTGCTATTTTATCTATTTTGCTGTGAAAACCCGAAAAACAAAAAATAAAAACAGGGTTTTGACATGTTTTGACCCAGTTCGCCATTGACTAAGCCAGCCTCATAGAGAAGGGAAGCAGTGGCAAGTGATTCGCCCTGAACCTCTTGACAAATTCGGCACCGAGGGAGAGAACATGATAACCATGATGCGGTACCTTATATAGTAAGTGCAAAATATGTGTTATGACTTAACATATATATATATACATACACACACATAATATGCTTAGCAAATCTCCACGTTCCCACCCTGCCCCTTTAGACACGTCTATTGAGGCTTTTCAGCAATGCTGTCAGGCCCAACTCAGGTCCAACTTGGGTCCAAGCCCAAAAATACTTCTCCTCATCGCACCACTTCCTGATTCACAGGGGAAAAGCAACAAGTTGGTGGATTCCAGCCGAAACAGTGGATGCAACGGAGGAGAAAATCGAATTGGAACAAAAAAAAGGAACATATGGCAATTTGGCAAGGGAAATGTGGTGATAACCTTTTAGTGGATTTGGGGTATAGCCTCCAGAATTGTTTCACCATTGAAAATCATCCCTTAAAAATTCCAGGACTATCCCATCCCAAGTAACGAGAGGATACTCCTTGGACCGTCCCTCTGGATCCCTCAGCTCCATGAAAAGTCCCCCATGGATTTCCCAGCCATCTTCGATCTTCGACCGATGTATCCTTTTTTGGAGCCCATTCTGACCTGACCAGTCATCCTCTTTCACAGAACATCGACCGAAAATGACAGAAATGGCCAGCCTGAAAAAGATTCTCTGGTGAAAATGATGTCTCGCCCCATTTCTATCCAGAAAATCTCCCCCCATTTCAACGTCACATGACCCCCATAGAATCCCATTCTCCGGGACGGGGTCCCCCCTTGTTGCCCAAGAAGTCGGTCCTGTCCGGCCCGAAGCCATATACTAAACCACCATAGACAGGATCCCAAGAAAGATCCCACGCCCCATCAAAGAGCTCCTCTTCAAGTGCACTTCGGGCTAAGCCATGAGACATTTACCCTGTAATTTAACAGTTTGCTATTGAAGCCATGGCCCAGTCGAAATAGTGGATTTACCCAGCTAGAAAATGGTGATTTTCCCATCAGTTTTTTGTATGTTTACCAGGGAGTAAGATGTCGATCAAAATGGTGGATTGCCCAGCCATGTTTCAGTACCAGAGTCTACCATTCGGATTCTATGGATTCTATGAGCGAAAATCTGGATTTGAGATATTTAAGCATTCAATTTTGAAAAGGATACACCCAATGAATCATGGAGATATATATATGTATGTATGTATATATATATATGTATGTATATATATATATATATAGGTTTGACATGGTTTGTCCGGATATAGTGGATTGACCCCCCAAAATGGCCACACACCAAATAGGAAAGTGATGGTAAATCAGTGGATTTCGGGCCGTTCGGGGGCCAGAAATCTCATTGGATTTCCAATCGGTGGTCAGGTGGTCATCCCATCTGCGAGACGTCGCTCCTTGGCCCGATTCACCATCCAGAATTTGGGTCGATGCCGGTGAATATTCAGAAGGTTCTTTGCCCATTCAATCCTGAGATCAGCTAAGGCCCCCTAGCACGGCATAGGAAAATACAGAAGACGCTTTTGATTTTAATAGTACAGACATCAGTTTATCTACATGATAGTGAAAAAATGTATCATACTTTGCTAATCATATGAGTCGAGATAAACTTGTGTGTGCTTCTTTTATTGAAACTAGGCTACATGAGAGCAGGTGCCACATTGCACAACGCGCAAGGGGTGAGACATATTGTTTGGTTTCAACTTGTGGGGGATATAGGCATGCAAAACTGCAGAAAATCAAAGTGCTTTAATAAACACTCGAAACTGTATATTCTTTACTATTCCTATGGATCAAAGTACTATCTGAGGTGATATTTAGGGAACGATTTTAGTGGTTAAGTACCTTATCAGTTAGGATTTGTATCCACTAGCTATAAATGATCTTAAGCCAAAATCTACTTTCATGCGAGCTGTACAGAGAGTATACAGATATATTCTAAGTAATATCAAGTGTGTATTATCATATCATATATATATACATAAATACATACATATTCACATCTATTCTACATCTATTCTACATGTATTCTACATGTACTTCGCCGGGATGCTGATGCCCTGGTTGAAAGCCCCAAGGTCTGTAGATGTTGGAAGGGTCGTTCTTGTTGTACTCCTGACACCACGGATTTTTCTGGGGAAAATATGGGAAAATCGGCAGGAAAACCATGGATTTGTCATGATTCTGATGAAAGCATCGTGGTTTTTCATGGTTTTTCCCTTCCAAAAACGGCCTGGAACTACGCTAAGATCAACTGAACGAAGCTCCGCTGTGAATCGAAGCAGATTGGAAACGCCTAACTAATGGAATATAGTACTAATTATTACCAATTATATGTACAAGTTTTCCTCAAGCTTGTCAAGAGGGTGTTTGAATTAGCTCTGACCTATTTCACTGGGCATTTCAAGCGCAACCAGCCAGAGGCTCTTGCAGGGCTTGTGTAGCTTTCGGTCATTTCATTCTTTATTGGTTTTTGAGTTGTTTCCTCTTTTTTTTGCCAGATATAATTCTTATAGTTATGCCATAGAACAGCTCTTGTCTTGTCGAGGATGGCATCCTCGGCCAATACCGGCCCTTGGTATGAGCCAGCAAGACAAAGGGGATATGTTAGATAACTTTGGGGCATGCTTGGGTTTTGTTTTATATGTTGGGACGTCAATAGTCATTGAGGATCTGAACAGTTTTTTGGTCGTTCGGCAATACAACGCGTCTACTTACCCATTGTTTCTGCAAGCTCGCTCGTAGTATTTTTGGCAAAGGTGTTTGTACAACTTTTTCAGCAGGGATCAAAGAAAAACCAACATTGGATTCTACGTCGCAATTGCGCTAGTGGAAGCAGAAACTTCCTGGCCGGTTTGATGTGGGGACAGCCAAGGGTGGCGACTGCCAAACTCTCAAATCCCGAGAATCAGTTGAAATCATGCTACCACTGGTGGTTGAGCCACCACTCTGGTCCATGGTTGGAAAAATATATAAGAGTCAAGATAGGACACGGAAGCACGAACTGGTACAAACCACACAAAACCACAAACCTCCGTTGAAAATCTCCGTTGAAAACATCGCCCCGTCTCCCAATCAATTTCGAAGTCGACGGTGTAGTGCTCCCAAACAAAGCCACCACCTTTCCAGGACCAGTGGTGCAGCCATATCATCATTTGCTCAATGAAGATTTCCAGACACACCCATAGATATATATAACTGTCTATATATATATACACATATATAGTATTCTATATATATTTATATATAGTATTCTTGGTACTATGTGACACATGTGGTAATGCGTTTCCCTTATGTGCTATGGTCATCCATCCCGAAATTCGATTCCCTCGAGTGGGATGATGTCACTATGGTCATCCATCCGTGCCACTATTTTATACAATTTCTGGATTGATGACCGGGCAAGTCACCAAGTTTTTAACCGTAACCCAGTCCAAAAAGTCCATCGTGCCTTTCGCCGCCAGCTTCCTAAGTTCAACGAAGATGGACGACGGAACTATGGCTTTCACGACGGGGCCAGCTGGGTCTGCCCAGAGAAAATTGTGGGTCGAATATCACCGAATCTTTGGACAATTGATGACAATTGTAGCTACAAATCCTACAAATTTAGAGCTAAAAGATGCTAAATCTGACCCATCCTCCGCCAGTACTCCACGTTGGACTCCGACTTGGAGTCATGGATGTTTTCCGGAAAACTTTGACACTCGGCGTGGAAGAAACGTTAGAAAATCAATAGATATAATTCCTCTATACAAAATACTATATGATGCATAATTTGACAATGGAATAACTTGGGCGTGTCTGAAAACATGGTGTAGACCCTATCCTATGGCCATCTTCAATGGGGACCATGATCTCAACAGTCAAATCTTGGGTTTTTTCCATGGGTTTCCCCCTGTGGATTATTCCCCGGTTCATCGTTTCACTTGTCCTGGCGATCCTGAGCCGATGAACGGAAATCCCATCGAACTGAAATGTGTTAGAACTGGAACTATGGTAACATGAAACCCGTTTCCATTCGCAATACCATGGCTGGAAAGTCCCCATGTCGTGGATGTTCCAGCTCGCCACGGTGGGGTTTCCAGCTCGGCATGGGGGATCTCAAGTCACCAGGCAGGTGTCAAGCTCATGACTGGATGATTGGGGGGTGCCCCCATCGCGTTTCGGAAACATCCACATGAAAATTAATTCTTAACAACTGGTAATAGTCGGTAATAGTACAATATTGATAATATATGATAGTATAGTGAGAATAGTAATAATAACAATAATGATAATAACAATATTGTTACTATACATATTGTGAGAATAGCAATAATAATAATAATGATCTTGGTAATAGTATTAACAATAAGGTGATCCTCCACCAGGTCCCAATTCAGCTGTGTGTCGAAGCAAAGGTCTCTGCCAAAACTTCCGCGCGATCCAAGTAGCCTAGCTACGCGAGTTCTGCGGGTTCCCGGTTGCTGAAAAATCGAACTGCTGGAATTGCATGTGTTGTGTAAATATACATGTGTATTGCATGTATGTATGTATGTATGTATGTATGTATGTGCGTACGTATGTATGCATGCATGCATGCATGCACGCACGCATGCATGCATGCATGTGTGTGTGTATGTATGTATGTATGCATGTTTGTATGCATGCATGCATGCATGCATGCATGTGTGTGTGTATGTATGTGTATGTATGTATGTGTATGTATGTATGTATGTATGTATGTATGTATGTATGTATGTATGTATGTATGTATGTATGTATGTATGTATGTATTATGTATGTATGTATGTATGTATGTATGTATGTATGTATGTATGTATGTATGTATGTATGTATGTATGTATGTATGTATGTATGTATGTATGTATGTATGTATGTATGTATGTATGTATATTATGTATGTATATTATGTATGTATATTATGTATGTATATTATGTATGTATATTATGTATATATATTATGTATGTATGTATGTATGTATGTATGTATGCATGTTTGTGTATATATATATATATGCAGTATTCACTGTATATATCCATATACATACACCTTGTATATACACCTTTTATATATATATACCTTATATATATGCCTTATATATATATGTATACCTTATATATATCTACATATATAAAGAATATAGATGTAAGGATACATAGATATATATATATATATAGTGCGCATATATATATATGCATATTGTATATATTTACAATTATACGTAAGATATATATATATAGAGAGAGAGAGATATAGACAATATATATATATATATACATATATATATATAATGTATATATGTAAGGATATATATATATATATAAGGTATGTATGTGTATTTACATATATATATATACACTATATATATACATATACATCTGATTGTACATGCCAGAATTTCTGGACCAAGCAGTCTGATGCCTCTCACCTACAACATGTGCCGTGTTCCAGCCAAGGGGCGCTGCTCGCCAGTGGCTTCAAATGCTGCAATCAGTGCCTTCAAATCAAAAGTGTGCGTCCTGTTGAAAGAGAGAGTGCATCATCAACTTCACTGAAGATATTGGAGGCATTATGAGGTATTGGATATCTCCGATGTCTCCCACCTCGCACATGTGCATGTTGGAGTTCTGCCCGCGATAGCTGTTGTCAACCACACCTGGCACATCGCTTTCCTCCAAGAGGTCTGAGATTTTCTACATGGCACAACTGTCTGCCTTCAGCGCTGATGGTGTCCAAGTACGCACCCCTGCAAAGCGAAGCGACAGCAACCGACAGCAGGGACCGACTGAAGATGCCATGGGCATGGCAACTGCAGCTGAAAGGCTTGTCAGGGAGCCAAAATTTGCGCTCCAGCATGTCAAAGACGCGAGCTACGTCTTTGTTGTCCTTCACAACCTGGGTTGCTGCGTCTGAGAGGCTGCTGGACTGTCATGATCAACAAAGAAACATGTGACTCTGGTTGATTTTACCAAGCCACCCCCGCCGTTCGAGCGGCTGCATGGGCAGCAAGGATAAAGGCATAGCCATAAGCTTGCTCCACCATGTCCTCCAACAGAAACAGGTTTCTCCCCCAACGGGCGATTTGCCCAAAATTCAGCGGCAAAATGCAAAATAGCTGGGAATTATGGATGTCTATACCTCCAAAATATGGAATATCATAGGTTTTCACTCATTACCCGGGTTTCCTCAACCCCAATGATCAAAGGAGGCTGAAAACCGTCTCCTCCGGTTTGTGTTGTCGCACTGTGAAGGCATAACTTTGCTTTGCAGGCACATAGTGCACCTTCTCGATATACCTCCAAGTGCTAGGCCCGCTCGCCCCACGTTGAACTGGTTTGCTTGGGACAATTTCATTGGTTTCTGTGTCTTACATGTTTGAGAACATCTGAAGCGAAACCTTGCGAGGTGAACGAGACTAATACCGAACTCAATTTCACCATATTGAAGGCCAAAATGGTAAAATTATATGATAAAGATTGATAAAGTATGATAAAATCAGATATCAGATCCACAAAAAAGGAAAAGAAACGGCTGCTTCTAAGCTGCTCCAAACCATGTTTGCCAATCTTCAACAGCTCCGCATCGCCCAGAAGTTTTCCAGCCAACATGAAATTGATCACCTCAGAATTTCATCATCACTGTTGCAAGGCATGTGGTGCAACTGGAGTCAAATTTCAGATCCAACAGCCAAGTCTTGGTCTAGAGTCTGGATGTTTTTCTCTCCAGCAGGTATCAAAGTTTACTATCCTTCCCCACCAGACCAGGTGTTTCAAACAAGTTGCCATTCGAGCGCTCGAAACGATCTGCCGAAAATCGGGGTTGAATTTCCTTGGATCACAGAACAATCTGTCTCCCACGTCTTAACCTCACTTCAAATCCACAGGATTCTTCCTCTGCTGCTTCGGTATGTGTCTTTGTGTGCGTCTGCTTGTAACCTACACCATGTCACACCCATTTCTTCAGAACATCAGAACGGGTGCTCGCTAGTTGCTTGTGCGCCCCCGTTTTGTGGATAAGAACCATATAACAAGGCGGTGGCGGAAGTTTCAAAGATAGGGCACTATAAGAGAGGTGAGTTGCTGTGATGCATGGATGGCAGAGCGAATCCACTGATGGACTGAGAGGTGGTTGGAGTTGTTTTTTTTGGAGTGGTTACAAATGTTGCAGTGGTCGCCTGGTCGGTCACCCCACCCACAACTGATGTAGCGTGGTGTAGTGCAGCTGTAGTTGTAGTTGTGGTGTAGTGGAGTTGTAGTTGTAGTTGTGCTGTGGTGTAATTAGTGTAGTGTAGCGTAAGTGCAGTTGCAGTTGCATTTGCGGTGGTGTAATGAGCGCAGTGTAGCGTAATGTTACCTAGTGTAGTGTAGTGCAGCTGTAGTTGTAGCGCAGCTTTAGTTGTAGTTGTAGTTGTAGTTGTAGTTGTAGTTGAGTGGAGTGGAGTGGAGTGGACTGGAGTGGAGTGGAGTGGAGCGGAGTGGAGTGGAGTGGAGTGGAGCGGAGTGGAGTGGAGTGGAGTGCAATGTAGTGTTGTGTAGTGGTTGTAGTTGAAACTGCTACAAAACCCTCACGTTTTGCTCGCTTTGTGCCTGCCACGCAAAACGACGTCCGAACTTCCAAAAGTGCTCCGTACCCCTCAGTGTTTCCACTTTTGACGTGCTTCGCGACACAACGGCGTGCACTTTTTCGCCATCTCAACTTCCAAAAGTGGTCCGACAATGGTGTGCTTTGTACATTTTGACTCCGAAATGTTCTTCGCGCCGCAACGGCGTGCACTTTTTCGACGTCGCAACTTCCAAAAGTGGTCCGAACCTGCTGTGTTTTGTACATTTTGACTTGGAAATGTTCTTGGCGCCGCAACGGCGTGCAATTTTTCATCTCGCATCTGACCACATGGCTCCGCACCCGCCGCTTTAGTGAGCCTACTTTTCGACCCTCCGGAGCCACAAATCATTGGAAAAACACAGTGCTTCGCGACTTTGCACCCTTCTCGCGCACCTGCATCTTCTTTCTTATCACTCTGTCTCTGCTCTGCTTTTCTCTCTTCTTCTCTTCTCTTCTCTGAGTCTTCCCACCTCTGCTTTTCCATCTGTCCATATTGTGGGAAGTTTGACTTCTTTTTTTTTTTCGATAAAAGACGGGATGCCCTATTCAAACCAGTGGTTTAACACATCGTTTTCCCATTATTTCATGGTCATCTTGGGAAATAATCGGAACACATGCCTCATTTTGGACCAACCCAACTATCGATGATTATCATATTGTTGGTGATATATCCCAAAACATGTATCTGTCTATACATATTATATATGTATGTGTGTTTATTAATATATATATATATGTATATATATACATGGATATATATATATATGGTGGGCTACCCATGGTTCATCATGTTTCATGCAAACAATCTGTCGATGTCGGGCTGCGTCCCATCGATCTTAAAGCTCTGGAAGAAGCCGCCGCTCGCATCCAGTGCCCTGCCGGGTTGGGTTGGGCTTGGGGGTGGGCCGTTTTGGTTCCACTAGGTGGGTGGGGGCATGGTGTAAAATATGTATGTATGTCTGTATGTCTGTCTGTCTGTCTGCCTGCCTGCCTGTCTGTATGTGTCTGTATGTGTGTCTGTATGTGTGTATGTATGTGTGCATGTATGTGTGCATGTATGTGTGTATGTATGTGTGCATGTATGTGTGCACGTATGTCTGCATGTATGTATGCATGTATGTCTGCATGTATGTATGCATGTATGTATGCATGTATGTATGCATGTATGTATGCATGTATGTATGCATGTATGTATGCATGTATGTATGCATCTATGTATGCATGTATGTATGCATGTATGTATGCATGTATGTATGCATGTATGTATGCATGTATGT
>CAMXCT020000729.1:0-22167 GCA_947184155.2 Cladocopium goreaui | reverse complement strand
TGTATGTATGCATGTATGTATGCATGTATGTATGTATGTATGCATGCATGTATGTATGCATGTATGTATGTATGCATGCATGTATGTATGCATGTATGTATGCATGTATGTATGCATGTATGTGTGTATGTATGCATGCATGTATGTATGTATGCATGTATGTATGTATGTATGCATGCATGTATGTATGCATGTATGTATGCTGGGAAATCCTTGTGGCATGGTGGATCTTTCCAGTTCGTTTTTTGTAAACGTTGACCAGTTCGGGTCAATGGTGGATTTTCCAGCCCAAAAAAGATGACCGGAGGGCCTCGGCTTGTAGAACGCAATGATGTCGCTGATATGCTGCACTAAGAAGTCCTCCGGGGGCATCAGGGATTCCCCCTATCAATTGATTGATGACCATCCACCAATACTGGTTTGCTGAAGTTTACTGGTGTATATAATATATATATATATGTAATATTATATATATATTCTAGCTTTTGACCATGGCTATATGACAGTTGAGCAGTAAATGAAGGGTTTGCCGTCAACTGCTTGCTGGTGGGTGGTTCGGCCCCTGTGAAAAATGCCGGTCAAAGAGAGATCCCAAGCCAAAGAAATATGAAAACGTTGAAAAAACAACTCGAAACTTTGGATAAGCAACCTTTATATAACCCAAAACCGCGAAAATGGTCAAACCCCAAACATACCACAAAGCTTCTGAAGAGACAATGTGATCGTTTTCCACACTCCTCCCTCAAGCCAAAACTTCCAAACTTCACCAGGGAGATCCAAGTAACATCAACAGACTTCCCTATCACCAAATCCTGTTGGGGTGTCTGAAATCGGGGGGTACCCCAATTCCATCCCATAGCTGACAGGGGGTTTGAAAACCATTTGGGCATGGTGAAATCTCCCAGTTGGTACCCCATTGATATCGAATGATAAAATCGATGAAATCACCATTCTCAGAAATTATATACCCTCTGGTTATGTCAAAATAGCTATTGAAAATGGCCATTGAAATAGTGGATTTTCCCATTAAAAATGATGATTTTCCATAGCTACGTTAAATTACCAGAGGGTAAATCATCCAGATTCACCAAAATTTTCTCATTCGCTCCTTGCTGAAGAATCTGTCAGGTTTCTTGGCCTTCTTCGTAGGAGGAAGCTCCATAGCAGCGTAGATCGTGCGGATGTCGTTCAATGGTTAAAACCAAACGGCACCCGGTATCCTAAAATAGCTGGTTACTGGATCTGGATGATTATTCCCCCAGTCATATGGTAGTTTTATAGGTTTTGACCCATACGATTTAATAGATAATTATAATGAATATCCATAGATCCCCATAGTTTTGAATGCGATATAGTTGGATCTTATTTATCTTTGTTTTGCCAGGCGCTCACCTCGTTTGGTTTTTTGAGTCAGCTGTCCAGTGAAACACCGAGCCAAACCATGGCGCTTCGCTACTCGAACCAAAAATGTCGGAGGATCATCCCACTAAATGATACTACCATCTGGTTCTTGAACATAGACATGCTATTAAGAACGGTAAACCATCTATTTCGATTAGGGCCATCCATACTATACCATGGCGAACTGTGAATGTCATTACCAGAGGCTTTTTATGGTTCAGTTTCGCCTTCCAAAGTCTCCGAATCATGATCCGTGCTCCGCGCATCGCCAAGGACATGAATAGCACGCCAGTTCAACAAGCGCACGTCACAACAACGAACACCACCCGCCTCACAAGATCCATGGGATTTCTGCTTTTACGGAGGTTCCAGGATCTGCGATTGGCTCTCTTCTTTTTCTCCATCTCCTCGAAGGTTGGTCAACAGGAAAACTATGGAAAACTGACGTAGATCTGAAGGGCGAGATCTAATAGCTAGATATAGCATGATATAGCTAGTGTCTGCTCTGCATAAAACTGATGGATACTGATGGTAAGTTCGTACCTGAAGGAGCATTTCAACTGCAAACTTTCGCCCTGGTGGTTTCCACCCAACCCCTCCACAGCCTCGCGCTGAAACTCGTCGTCTGCGATTTTCATGGCTTTCAACGGGTTCGCTCGAATCAACTGGCAAACGTGACAAGGTGAAAATGACCAGTCAGGAATTGGGGGTTGATTATTGGGCTTACCACATGTCACTGTTTTCGGAGATTATTTCAAGCCAACTATAACCTCTGTTCAAAGGTCAAGAGATCAAAGAACTGATGCTCTGCATCATTCTGTGTTTTCAGGGAGCCATCTGTTCACCAAATGTGTCTTCATGGCCATGAAAGCATCAGCAAGCTGCAAGTTACTCTCTGGTAAACAAACCTTTCAATGAAAAATCCTCCATTTCTGGATTTTTGGATTTCTACATCCTCTTTAAAAATTGTGATTTCTCATTGCCAGCGATTCTTTTGTACCGAAATCAACAGCTGCTGTACTTGGACTTTTGATTCTCTGAAAATAGGGCACTCCTAAATCAACTGCTTCATCATTTCCGTCTCCCAACTCAAACAGATCATCATTACCATGTGGGAAATCAAACTCATTCCCCTTTTTCAGATAGATCCGTTTCAGACTGCTGTAGCCAGGGCTGTGGCCGCACTGTTTCCGCACCTCCACCTTTCTCATCATCTTCTCCACGGGTGCCAAGACCAGCACATTCGCCGAGCTCGTGAAGAAGATGGAAGCAATGCAGAGGATGACACAGACGAAGGCCTCGTTTTAACAGCGGGGCCCTTTAAAGGCCCTTTTGCAGAAGGCCCTTGTGGTGAAATCCATCAGGTGTTTCTGGGGGGTCTCCTCATGGTGAGAAAATGGGATGTTATATTGAGATCCACGTAATCATTTTGCTAGGGGATATGATCTATCCATCCATCCATCCATCCATCCATCCATCTATCTATCTATCTATCTATCTATCTATATATCTATCTATCTATATATATATCTATAATATATATATATATCTATATATATATGTATGTATGTGGCCCATTTTTT
This sequence comes from Cladocopium goreaui, assembly GCA_947184155.2. Classification (NCBI taxonomy): domain Eukaryota; class Dinophyceae; order Suessiales; family Symbiodiniaceae; genus Cladocopium; species Cladocopium goreaui. The sequence goes on along the minus strand of CAMXCT020000729.1, from coordinate 19,183 downwards.
GGAATAAAACCATGGCTGTTGACCTTTGTGGACCGGCCATCGCCCAAACTCGCTTTTCGGTCAAGTCACGGTGGTGCCCATGCTGTAGGCCGCCTCGGCACGACGAGGCAAATGGCGAGTCAAATGGCACCTGAATATAATATAATATAATATATTATATATATATATGTATATATTAGACATTATTAGCCATTATAGCCATTGGTTTACCATAGACATAATATCACTATAAACATTATTAGCCATTAGAGGGTATTAGATAATTATTCATGGGAACATCGAAAAATCATGGGAACTGAAGATGTTTGACGCCTCATTTTCCTGATTTCTTTGCCATGGGATGCCATCCCTTTTTAAATCTCCCCAGTTTCTGATGTTTTCTGCCCATCTTCTGCAAGCTCGGCTGTTCGTGACGAATCCTGAGACACTGACCTCTGCCTTAACGAAGGGTCTAAGGTCGAAGTAGGAGACAAAGAACCATTTTTGGAACCTCAAGGCGGCTATAGCAACAAAACCTATCTTGGATCAACCCCGGTTCCAGTTGTTGTTTCCTGTGCGATTCCGTTCCAGGTTTTGGGCGCAAGATGAATTCGCACTCCGAGACCCAGAGATCAACCCAGGGTCTGTGTTAGTTATGTAGATGGTATCTTGTTTGAAAAAAAAAACGTCAAATATCTTCGATCATGGTGTATTACAACCATGTGGGTTTGTCTGAAAATCCCTGGGGAAACCCCCAAATTTCATGGTAAAACTCATCATATCCCTTGTGGTCGAAGGGCTCTTCCACCGGCATCATTCGCGGCATCACACGTTCCACCTGTTCACCAAAAAACGGTGGTCTCTGATGTGGAATATGGAGAGCCAATTGGGTTGCTTAGGGGAATATAACATGATGTAACGATAGACATATTCATTCATGGGATTTCATGGGTTTATAAAGCCACAAACAGAACTGAGGGGCATCATGTTGTCGTTTATCATCGCCATGTTACCATTAAAATTGCTCTTTGGAGTCGGATAAATCCCCTCCTCAGCGGTGTGATGAAGACAAGTCTTAGCTGCCTTAGCTCAAAATGTCCAGGTGTTCCAATCTTTCGATTTATTTTGGGGGTTGCCAAAGTAACCAAGGCGGATGGGCAAAGTTTTGTCAATGGCTCCCAAAAGAATGCACCAAAATGTCAAGAGGATTACTTCCACTATCTTCCACTGGAAAGTGACATGTGGCGATAACCAACATCAACTTTCGCTGGAGGTCTCCAAAAAAATGCCTCTTTGGAGCCAGCCAACAAGGCAAACGAGTCCACCACATTTCCGACATCTTGGGGGCTACAGGTCAAAAATTACAAGGTGAATTTTAGTAAATGTAGACTCATCTAGTAATATGATATTCGTCTAGTACTATTATACATAATAATCGCAACTTGGATAACATGTATAACATGTAGTAATCGCCTCCTGATACCTCAGGTGTGTGGGGCAGTCCACCGCATGAGGTTCGGAGCCCAGTAACTGGCAACGAGGCGAGTGAGGTGATTTTTTTCTGGCTGAATCATGGGATGTCAACTAGCTTTATGGAATTTAATGGGATTTAAGGAGGTTTCATGAGGGTTCATAGGGGTTTCATAAAGAATGGTGTGTGTGTGAATATATATATATATATAATTTATCCAGATGTGTGCTGCTTTGTAAACCTCATGAATAGTATATTTTTTCTCCTACTGGAATCAACCGTTGAGTCCCTGGTTGTCAATCACCAAGTTATTGATAAGTCAACTTAGCAATTTCGTGAACAGAAAACTTCAAATAGTGGTTTTATGAACTTCAAATGGCGATTCTGTGGGCTTGAAGCTGCTGGAAATGCTTCAGTCCGAAAATGTGCTGCGGCCAAAACCCAAAATGATGGGAAATGTGATAATCATATTATAATAAGTTATCCATAACTAATGATCATCCACACCACATCTGGGGGGTAGCCCGTTTTCAGACAGGAAAATCACTGGCCGCTCACTGGCCGCGCATCAGCGCTGCAACGCCAAAAAACGCGACGGGAGGACCGAAAAGCCGATGTAATTCTCGTTGTAAATGGTACATTCCATGGTCCAATTGGACCTCAAAATCTCTAAGACCTCAGTGGCTGCCAGTGGCTGCCAGTGGCTTCAGCGCTTCAGCACGGAGGCTTCAGCGAGCGAGATTGAATCTTGGAATTGTCATGGGAATGTTAAGCCAATGCAACAAAGCCCACAGGTGACCCCTCAAAGAATAGGAATTGATTGAGGGCTTATTAACCACAAACAAGCACTATTAAGGGCTTATTAACCAGCCATCATTGAGGGGTGTCACCTTTGGCGCAGGTTGGCGGTGTCTAAATCCCCACACGATTTATTTGGGAGGTGCAGGACACAGAGCTTCTGAAAATCTTGAGTTCTGAGTCCCAAACTCCCGAAGGCAATGTCCCATAGTTGAAAATGTCATTCCTTGCAAGCCAGCAGAGGTTGATCACGGGACAGCTTCAGTGGCCAGTTATCAATGTGAGCTGTTGAATAGGCAGCATCAACACATGAAATGTTTCTGGGGCTAATGTCAAAACATCGCAGGATAAATATAAACATATCTGTATTGTTGTATGTATATAAATGAATGTATACAACGTGGATTTATAAGGGAGAATGGTGATAAAACCTTCAGTTTCGGGGGTACCTCACGGACAAACCCGACATGTCCATCTACCCAAGCATCCGTGACAAGATGGCCGATGCTGAGGGGGAGTGTCTGAAGATGGGGCGTAGGGTACCAAAATGGCAACTGTCTAATGAATTTCAGTGAGACAAGGATGATAATCCATTGGCATTGGAGCTATATCCTATTTTCAGAGCCTATAGAGTAGAGGGTCTCATCTGAGGAAGCATAAAGAAGCCCTAGGATTTGACCGACACTGGGTATTACCACCATTCAACCACCGTGTCAAGTGATGTGTTGACCCAAAAAGAATAGGCCAAGTCTCCCCTTCAAAAAAAGCTGGGATTTCTCGGAAATTCCCCATCACACCCTGGTGGAAACGTATTGGGAATGGATATTAAAACATAATAAAACATATAGATATCCCATATCCCCAGCATTCAAGATCTTCCCACTATAAAACTCCAAGTTGCTGAGTCTGTGCTGCATCGTCCCATGCATCTACCTGTGGGGTCATCAAAGATGATCGTTTTTGTACCATCCCAAACGGTGGAAAATGATGGTTTTACAATCAAAAATGGTGGAACATGGTGACTTATGACTAGCGAAAATGGTGACTTATGACTAGGAGAATGAAGATTTTCGTTGGTTTTCCAGATTTCCCAGAGTTGGAGAATGGGAAATCTTACATGCTATGAAACCCGGAAACCATGGTTTCCTGAAGCTTTCCTCTTACATCAATTCGCTGATCACCGGGAAAAATGGTGACATAACCAACAAAAATGGTAACATTTGATGATTTCGCCAGAAAAAAATGGTGGCTGGTGTGGGGACAGTCACCAATGAAAATGGGGAGATGAACCAGCAAGTGTGGGACTATTGCAATAATGGGAGCGTACGGAACAAAGATGAGGACATCTACTAGCAAAGGTGGGGATGCGATTAGAATCATGGGGATTCAAACCCAAACTAACAAAGATGGAGTAAGAAATGTTGTGGATTACCAAGTTGGGGGTCAGGTCTAGCCAAGAGTCACATCTGAAAAAAACATCACCCCCAGTGCCGTTGATCTCACCACGAAAAATCCAACCAGACCCAGCTCAGCGCCATTTTTGCTCAAGGAATCCGCAAGAATGGAATCGATGTCCAGGCACTGATACATCGAACCTGGGATGCGGCTGAGCGTTTCGTGAGGGGAATCCACATCGAACCAAGTCTGGAAGCTGCAGTGCGGTGTGGTGAAAAATGGTAAGATTTCTATGTGTCCGAACTGCATTGATCGATCTGCAATCTCAAAAAAACAGCTCACGACCCTCTAAATCATGATATAAATTGTAAAAGTCATCTAAAGTCTCTAATTTCCCCCCTTCAAATACCCTAAAGTCCCGAAAAAAATACATCCCCAGAGGTCCCCAGAGTTCGGTCCCTCGGTCGCTCGCTCGCGCCGAGCTTCGATGGCCCAGATCGTTGGGGTGCGAGTCATCCTCCCAGGCCCCCGGGTGCCAATGACCCCGACCATCGTGGACCACTGGCCTCACTGCTGGGAGCATGCTGTGCCCAAGAAAATAACACTTCCGAAGAAGACAAAATATTTTTAAAAAAATGTAGTATTATAGAATCATCTGAAGAAGAAGAAGACGAAGAAGAAGAAGAATGTTCCGAGGGATAATTTCGGAAAAAGCGGAAAAAGGAAGACGGAGAACGGCAGCAACACGAACAACGAACAGGACGAATTTCGATGCGTTTGAGGTGCTGCAAAAAGTCGATGAAGTGATCCACCGAATCCCATGTCTTCATGGTGTCCCAAACTCGCTTCAGGACCTGCCCCAGGGAGCCAAATCGCTCAGGTGAACGTAACTCCAATAACTGTCAGGTTTATATGGTTTTATGGTAGATATCTCAAACATTCTCAAACTAGCTAGGGTTATGACAAAAATCACTAGGCCCACCTTGATACTTTGGAAAATGAAGCCCTACGAATAGCCGGTAACAGAAATCCACATCGGATGCAGAATCCGCGGTGCTTAACATCCAACAGTTCACTGAAAGCCCCAGGATTTGAACGAAAAACAACATCGAACAGTCCAACAGTCCGTGGCGTCCATCTGAAACGCTGAAAAAACGTCATCAACGTCAATTCCGAACCTCCAAATGCTCCATGCTGTAGGCATTATTTGGGTAAGGACCTGCAAGACAGCTGCATCTACCAGCATCTACCAGCATCTACCAGCATCTACCAGCATCTACCAGCTGACTCGGTGGTTTCCAATTGGATCATGTCAGTCCGACTGGGGATCCTCTTCACAGCACTGGATGACGGTTCCACAGGATGATCCGAAAAAATCGCCCATGCCACGACAGAAAACCACCGGACAACGCGCCTCCTATCACCAATCGTGCTGTTGGTTTCATTGCCTTCCTGAGCCCAATGGCCAAGCACCGCAGCTTCTCCAGGTAATATATCTCCAAGGCGGATCTCTCCTGGGAAACCATAGGTTAATCTATGCAAAAATCTATGGTTTCCCGGGTCTTAAAGAATTTCTAGACTGAAGTTGCTCATCAATAATCGCCCACATTTCTTTTCCATGGTTCAGCAGCTCATTTTTCCCAGAGGATAAAATCAATATAATCAATTGGGAGTAAATCCGTCATCTTCAAACAATGAAACTCGAATAAACAAGTCTTCCAAATTTCAGTTCTAGTTCTATGGGTCATATACTCATTATATCCAAGTCTTCTTGCTGAACATCATGCCATGGCCTTTTTTTTGCCCAAGTCTCCTCGGCCGTGCGGGTGCTTGGCAGGCCCTCATTGGCCAGTGATAAGGATAGGATCACCACATCCTGCGCCAAAACTGAAGGTCACTGAGTCCTAGGTCCAATCTGTGCAGCCACAAATTTGAACCATGGGTTTCTGGGTGGTGTAACTAAGTTTGGATCAAACCATCTTGTTAGGGGGGTGTCGCTGCAACATCCAATACGAACAGCACGTCCCACCGTGTCCCAGCGTCATGTCGCTGATTTCAACCGAGAAGCAGAGGAAGGAAGTGATGGAAGTTCATCTTTTAGACTATGCTTCAGCACATCGTTCCAATATTCCACCTGCAGATCTGAGAAGTTCCAGTTTCTTTTCCGCAGTTCCAATGTTTTCATGGCAGTTCACCAGCGGGAAAAAAAGTGTGTGTATATATATATGTGTATAATATATGTATATATGTAAAGATATATATATATATGTAAAATAGATGTATACATATACATATATATATACGGCAAATGCCTGGGCTTTTGCCCGGAACCGCAACCACGACTGGCAACGCATCATCATCATCATCATGATGATGAAACCCTTATTGAAGATCTTCAACGAATGTAGAAGTTTAACGGGGTGGGAGAATTAAACCCTTTTTGAAGATCTTCAATGAATGTAGAAGTTTAACAGGGGTGGGAAAATTAAACCCTTTTTGAAGATTTTCAACGAATGTAGAAGTTTAACGGGGTTGGGAGAATTAAACCCTTATCGAAGATCTTCAATGAATGTAGAAGTTTAACGGGGGTGGGAGAATTAAACCCTTATCGAAGATCTTCAATGAATGTAGAAGTTTAACAGGGGTGGGAGAATTAAACCCGTTTTGAAGATCTTCAATGAATGTAGAAGTTTGACGGGGGTCGGAGAATTAGACCCATTTTCAAGATCTTCAATGAATGTAGAAGTTTGACGGGGTGGGAGAATTAGATCCTTATCGCAGATCTTCAATGAATGTAAAGTTTAATGGGGGTGGGACTTTAATATTCCCTACTACCTTTGTTGATCGTCCCAGTTGAATGTAGAGTTTAACGGGGGTGTGGTTTTTTATATTCCCTGATACCTTTGTTGATCTGCCCAAATGGAATGCAGAGTTGAAACAAGATTTGATTGGAAATGGGGACCCTCTACGCTGCAACACCTGGGCAAAGCCCAGGCTTTGCGCGTATATATACATATATTTACTTATAGATATATATATATATACATACATACATACACATATATATATATATTTATTTATTTGTTTATTTTATTTATATACATATATACATAAAGATTTATATATATACATGTATATACGTATATTTCATTTCATTTCATTTCAGGCTCTCGAAGGGTTCAACCCTTGCAGCACATTGGCTTGCATGAATTAGAGGTCCTGGAAATCGGGTAACCAGTTGGCATCACACCGAATGACCTCGCTGATAGCAGCAGCAGAAGAGATCCACTCATTCTGCTCAGGCTGTACAGGCGATGAGTGTCTGAGCTCATTGCGACGCACCAGCCTAGTGAATTGTTGAGCAAAGGCATGTGCAATCGCATGACAAAATGGCCCAGGATACTCCTTATGGCGTGCTGTACAAAAACGTCCCTGAACATCTTTCCCAATCGCTACTGTCGTCGGCTTGGCCACGCCGCTCAGAGCCTTCTCGCAAAGGTCCTTGCAGAAAAATGGCATCGCCCAGACTAATAGGCCGGTTGGCTTTACAGCCTCTGCTCCCCAACGGTATTGCGCTACATGATGCAAATGTAGATCGGGCAGCTGAAGAAGGAGCTGGATGATCGGGCTAGACCAAATACTTGGTCTCTCAGTGTCATGAGGAAGGGCTGGATGTTCCGCAACGAAGAGGCCACCATAGGCAATGTGGATACAAAGCACCCACACACACTGAAGGAAAAAAGAACTGCCTACCGCACACTGTCTCAATTCCCTCATCGTGAGGTCCTCAAGGCCAAACAACCTGCTCATCGAGCGCAAAGGTCGCGGCCACCGAGACACTCCATCTGGTGCTTCAGTAAACCTTGCTTCACTAAAGGTTTCGCATGGTGGACCACACAATGTGGCAGAAACTCGTCCAGCCATATAAAGTGCAATCAGGGAACTCCACGAGGGTGCCCCAATCATGAGGTTTCCATACTCTAGGGACACTGCGGTGTCCATGGACAAGACTATGACTTGCCAGCAGCTCTGTGCTGCAATTGTCTTTAGTGCATCATGGAAATCATCTTTCCTGCGTCTTCCACTGAACAAGTGAATCACTAAAAACGTCGGTGGGTCAGCAACATCCTTGTACCTCGGACATCTAGCAGCATCCGGTATGGAATCAAAGGTGCACTGTCTCATATCCCTCAACCACTGATCATGCTCCCCAAAACGTCGTGGCACAGGTTGATAAACTTGCGAAGTGCTCTTTGGATGTTTGACTGCTTCAAAGGTTCCTGCTCAACACAGTGCCTCAGACTAGTCTCTAAGAAAGCAATACGAGCGAGGACTTGATACCTCGGCAGTTCAGCAGCGAACTGAGCATAGAGCTCATCCACAACTCCTTCTGCTTCTCCATCCAAAAAACTTGCGATGATATCCGGTAACCAATGGTCTCCCCATGCGAGGAAAACGAAAGCAAGCCAGTTATCCCATGCAACATTATTGTCTACAAAATCGATGCAAAGGACTTGGATCCATCCATCAATCAATTCCTGTTTTCTGCTTCATTGGCACCACTAGGATAATACATCTGGAACCACTGTTGCGTACATGCCGTCAACGCATCTCCAATCTGAGCACCTCGCTCGGAAGCATCTGGTGGTTCATCAGAGATGATCAATTGAACATGGCATGCAGCTAACTCTTCCTCCCATTGTGCCCTTTGTTTGGCAATCAAAGTCGGCTGTTCAAGCTGAGGCCCACTTGTTTGTAGGGATTCACGCCTTGCTAATCCGACAACTGCCTTCGGCATCTTGACTGCGGCATAATCACAGCTTCTTCCCTGCGAAGAAAGGGCATGGAAACACGGATTGTAACCTAACTTCTTGGGAATGAACGCAAGATGCTGCTGCAGACGCTGTGTCGTCCAGCAGTATTTACCACAATGCATGCAGGTTGCTTCCTGTAGAAATCGATGCTCGGCTGAGAAAATCATGTGTTTGCGTCTTTGATGAGCAAGGAGACCTCTGTGCGTAGTGAAGGAAGCCCCGCAAAAGCACTGCTGGTCTCCATCCTCAGTAGAAACAGCAAAGGGATCCTTCTTAAAAGATGCACCAGAGTTGCGCAGCACATCGAATACCGATTTATGCAGTGAGACTATGTCTGCCATCATTTTCTCTTGAAATTGATGCTTGCGTGCCACGGCTTTAACCTGCACTTTCCATTTAGATCGAGCATTCTGCCATTGCTCAATCAAGGACGTCATATCCTCTTTCCACTCCTTTGGCAAGGTATTGGGAGTGACTGCATCCATCCAAGCAAGATCTGCTTTCAACCCTGCCAACCATGAATCTTTGACAGCGGCTGCTTCGATGTGGATAACATTCTGCAGGAAAAAGGGGCCAACCGCAAACACCCTCTGAGCATAGAGGAGTCGATCAGCCGCTAGTCTCGCACGTACATCTAAGACTTGTGCAGCTGCGAACACTTGGGCATTGGTCTGCATCCACTTCTCCTGGGGCCACCGCATGACTTTTTTCAATGACTTAACATAAAAGCCAGTGAGGCGCTGCAATTGTTTCGGGGTCAAGGTATGCCACGCTCCTAGTCCGAAAAACAGTTTAGAGGAAATAAGTGCATGAAAAAGTCGCAGCCGAATATTGGTGGGGAGATGGCGATTAGTCAGGAGAGGTCTGGCTAGGTGCGCAAAGGCGGATGCTGCCGTTCCAATGCGGACTGAAAGTTCAACTTCCAAACCATGGTCCGATGTGAAAAAGGTACCCAAATGTTTGTAAGTTGGAACAAAATGAAGCCAGGATTCCTCCCCATCAACAAACCTACAGCAAACCCCTGGTTGGTCGATCAGCTGATAGGTTTGACGAAGTTCACTAGCACCTGTGCCACGAAAGGACACAACTGCATTGGTCTTCCCATACGCGAAATTCAACAGAAAACCTCTGGCATGTAATGCTTCTCTCACTGTTCTCAATAAATCGAGAAGTAATGGAACAAGATCCTCTGCCTTCTCGGTGGCTAACGGAATAGCTACATCGTCTGCCCACAGGATACTAGGGAATGCATCATCCAGGGTAGGCAATACTGGCAAATGCACCCTGTGTTCCAGAATCCAAGCGTCAACGTCCTTGGCAACTGCAGCCATGAGAACATGAAAGATGATATCTGCGAGAGGGCTCCCTGGTCTTGTTCCACGGTGAGTGTGCAGGTATTTCCGATTTGGGAGGGAGCACCATGTTTCAGCATGGATATCTCGAACCAGTCGGATCAGAGACGAAGGTGCTCCCATTTCTGCTAATAAACCTGGCAACTGACAAGCTGCTTTGATCTGTTCAGCAGGATGACCCGTTTTCGTAAGCACATCCAACACAACATCAAGGCTAGCTGGCGTAGACAAACCTGTGACTAGCTCCCTAACCAAATGATGAAATGCGCTGGTGAGATCAAGGAATAACACCGCACTACTAATACCCTTCACATCGGCCAGCTTGCCAAAAAGTCTGAGGGCCTGGGATCCAAACATGACTTGCTGTCCCTGAAATCCTCCTAATTGGCCAGGCGCTCGAGCCGGTGAGAGATGCTTCATGACATGACTACGCAACACTGAGTGCGTACGCTTAGCCATATTGCCCAGCAAAAGTATGCCATGAAACTGCTTTGCTGTAGTGGGTGCAAGGCATTTAGGGATGATGGCAACTGGCCCACCCTTAAATTGCAGGGGTTCAGAATGCCAAAGGAATTCCTTAACCAGAAGATCATGGTATAATCCTGCCATTGCACTGGCTCCATGATGAAAAAGCCCGGAGGGGAGCGGATCATCTCCAGTGGACTTGTCAGGCATGGTCCGTCTGAATGCATCCTCTAAGGCAAAAAGGGTGGGCAATTCACTGATACACAAAGTTTGCGGTGCATCAAACAATTGGCGGGTCTGTCGCTTGACACAGGTCTGCAAGAGCTCTGGCAGTGAAGTAGCTGTGCCCGCTTCTAATTGACCGAAATGAGGCATCCACTGATCTTCAAGGCCTTCCAATTGAAAAGGAGGGGTTGTCATCTTACGTTGGCGAAATCGGGGCAATGACCTCCTGACAACTTGCCACAGCTGCTTAGCTTCCCTCGGGCCAACAAAAGAGGCCCCATCTCGCAGCAACTTGTCATAGAATTCGATGTCATCCTTACGCAACGCTTTGACTACCTGTCTTCCCAAACATCGAAATCGAGAGTATGCAACAGCAACCAGTCTGTCCTGTTGGCGGAGCAGTGTATCATACTCAGCAAAAAGGCTGTGGGACTCTAGATCAACAGTGGCATGCTTCCAACAAGCAAACCAAGCCGCAAGCAATGTACTTTTGTGTACCTTCCCATGCTGTGCTAGGATATGCCTAGAGTCACGTTTCTGACACACTAACTCCCATGTGGCGGTAGACATAGTGCTTTTAACTGGCTTTTTCACCGGCCGGGGGTGTTGTCCCCACAGGTGCTCAACGAGCCCATCCTGAAGGGTTTGAGCATGAGTATGCACATCAATGGACCAATCACAATGGATGGTATCCGGCAGGCAAAGTCGGTCTGCCTCCTGCAGATTCAACTTAAACTGTGGCCTCCTGTTATAGGTCTTCAGGACCCTTGCATGCTTGGCAAATTGCACGACAGCTGCACGGTGATCCTCCTTGGCTAATCCCGCATCAATATGGCAACTAATCCATGAATGGCAAGATTCATATTGCCACTCAACTGGCAGTCCCACAAAATCGTTGCGACACCAATGCCAATTGGTATGAAGCCAAGTGCCTCCTTCACCACTGTGACATCCGGCAAACGTTGCTGGTAAGAACAGACCCTGCGTACGGACAAATTGAATAAATCCCTCTTCCTTACCAGAACTACGCTCCGCCTGGTGCGGTCCAATATGGTGGCATGGCTCTGACCCAACCCGAGCATTTGCATCAGCAAGTAAAATGCGGGGCCACATCGCATATTTGGCTGGAATGACACCGGCCAGCTCAGACCACCAAGCAGTGATCTCAGCTGTGGCAGCACCTGAATGTGGAGCATGACTTGCAATGATGATGGCACGGAACAGAGCAGTCTTAACTCTAAGGACAAGATACCTAGGGTTTGCCGCAACAATAGAGGCATCATCCTGAGCAAAGAAAATGTCCTTCTGCTTCCGACCTGTGCCGATAACACCAATAGGTCGAGTCCTCGTGAGTCCAATCATCATACCAAAGTGGCCATGTGCTGTGGCTGGGGCTCGATAGAGCCAGTAGCGGGCATCATGAGCTGCTGAGAGCCGTTTGACCCGGGTCTCTTGAAATGCAAAAATGTGAATCTGCTCTTCCTCAAATTGTCGAAGAAGACATTCTTGACGGGCAGGTCCAGTAAGCGGTAGAGATTTGGATGACGATGGCAAAAGGGAAAGAACATTACATGTGGCAAGCCTGAGCGCAAGTTCCCCAACCTCCGCAATCTCCGAGTCCTGTCCCTCCGTTGGGGTGGGTACCGCCAAGTCAGTGGGCAGAGTGGCAGGCGCTGCCGGCATGCAAAGAAACTTCCCTTCCCAGTACAAATCCGACCGAAACAAATACCAAACCCATTCAGCTGCGTCAACAAATGCCTTAGCTGTGACAAATTTGAGCCAATCTTCCAAATCATGTAGGGGTTCACCCAAGGCCGCTTGGTGGGCTAGGGTATCTACTAGCTCATTGCCGGGCTCTCCACAGTGTGCTTTGATGTGCCGATACGACATCTTGATTCGAAATCTGGTTTCAATAACTTTCTGTAAACTTCTCAGTAAATGTCCTGAGATCGGATCTGAGAACGCATTCCATGACCCAGCTGTCTGCTTACCGGCTGTAAGTGAGTCATAGCAGAGCAACACCTCTAACTCTGTGTCTTGGGCATGGAGTCGCACCAGTTTCAGCAAATCAAAAAGAAATTTGGAGGCAAGAATACTAGCAGCAGTCTCAGCCGAATGCGATGTAGAAATGCTTGATAAACTGGTGGACAATGCGCCTGCAAAGGTCCAACCCTTTTGATCACCAATAAATGCCGCAACTGCTGCCCCCGCCTTCAATCCTTGCTCCGTAGGGATGTACGAACCATCAAAATAAATCCGCAACTGCGTTCCCCCGGAATTCTGATCCCACCAATACTGCGTCCAATCAAGACTACAGGGCAAAAATGGGAAATGTTGAGGCAGATCAAACTGTGGCAGAAAGAAATGTGTATCAAGCCAATTGAACACATGCATTACATCGGTGAAATCAATTCGGATGTGCTGTTGGGAAAGTTTCTTTTGGTCCATCCAAAAACTGATACACATACCTGATGTAAGCAATGGCCACATAGATCCAGTGCACTGTCTGCCCTGAATAAAGGTGTCAATGACATCAAGCTTAGGAGCCTGGGCGTCCTTGCAGGTGCGTCCAGAGGCTCTGCAATGGTGCATTGTCGGCAGCAAAAATACCTACATGTTCAACTGCAACCTCCCTTCCTGTGTCCAGAGCAGGTTCAAGCAGTACCACAGCTGCATTCGACTGCGGTTCCCTGCTCAGCAGAAAGCAAATTTCTTCATGTTCCACGTTCGGCATCACCTTGCACATGGTGTCAACTGCATACATGTGACAAGTTTGCCCTTTGAGGACATCATCCCAAAGTTCCTCTGCACATTTAGCCAGACAATCATGTGAGGAAACTAGGACACATCTAAACGATCTGCAAATCGGGTGCTCTTGGTCCACATACCAAGTCACAAGTTGAACAGGATTAGGGTTTGATTCTCTATACTGCTTCGGTGACTGCCTGTGTTTCAGCTGTGAATGGATTTGAAGGAAACTTTGTCCCTCTACGCCAGGCGTAAAAGGTACTATAGGTGGTGTCCAATCACTCGGCAGAAAAGGACGTGTGATCTGCACATAAATACAATCACCATCCCGAACTGGAATGACCCGTCCTTCAGAAATTGCAAGAGTTCCATGTCGGAGTTGGCATTGCGCAGCTTCCAGATAGCAGTTTCGATCATAGCCAACTCCTTGGAGGAAATCCCTCGAGCGTGCATTTTCATTGACTGTAATCACAACTCTAAATGGTTTGCCTTGATGGATGGCAACATCAGAGATTGTGACAAGCGGGGAAGACATAGTTTCGATTGCATGCTGCACAAGAACCACATGGCCAGCAATCATCGGCTCCATCTGTTCAGGCTGCGGCACTACAACTACAAATTCAACCGCTGCAGTAGGATCTAATAGGTCAATCCAGGCTTGCCGAAGGACCCTTTCCCATGATGAAAAGTCTTCCACAAGCGATACCTGACGGCTATACAAACACCGCATTCGCCCATTGGCAGGCGAAACGAACCAGGTAAGAAAGTTAGCAACCCGTACACCATCATTCTCCACCGCACTGGTGCCCCACAACTGGTAGAGATCTTGTGTCCACTCCGGCTGACTAACTATATTCAACGTACCAGGCACAAAACTGGGTGCATTTGGATTGAACTGGAAACATTGCATCAGGGCAAGGGCATCAAATGGCAACTCATCCACAATTTGCTCAGCTGGCTGTGGAGCGGGCAGACCAATTCGTACCCTAAGGCTTTGCCCAGTGTTCACCTCTGTCAGATCATGAGTTGGTAAGAGCTGCCTACCTCTCAAGAGCGAACATGGTCGATTTATGCAGTGCTGCGCAATTCCCATTGTGTCAATGACATCTTGGAGCTGGAGGCGCGTGGGCACAGAGTATGCTCCTTGCATGATACCATCATTAGCAGTGCCCTCAATAGACGCAGTAAGCACCAATCCAGCTCGATGGTCTGGTTTGTTCTGCTCAAGAAGAATATGGCATGTAGCTCTTTGCATGCGGATTTGAGATGGACGAGGTACAACAATGTGAATCGAAAAAGGCAACAGCGGGTCAAGGGCATCAGCCCAAGCGTTCCGGAGATCCTCAATCCAAGTAACAGCATGACCAAACAGCTGGATTACTCGAGACTCCAAACATACTGGTCGCAATGTGTGATGGACAAACCATGTAATGACCATCAAAGAACGAGAGTCATCCCACTAGTTCAGATCTCCATGCTGATGCAAAATTTCACCAAGCTGCAGACTCCACTCAATTTCACCATCATGCCGAGGAAGAGTTGGGGGAGGCAAATTAGGTCTTGGCAAAATCATGGCAAGATCGTCCGGTTCCTCAAATGGGGCAGGTTTGCAAAAGATGGTCTCCTTCGTGACTCGACCAAACTGCTGAAAGAGACTGAATCCATCTGCAATCTGATCAGTGAAGAGATCAATGTTTTGCTCTGAAATGACAACCTCAATTGCTCGCCCAGATTGGAGTAACAGATGCTCCCCTGGGAGGAAAGTTAGCCCATTGTACTGCACATATGCCGCTCGATGTGCATGTTCATCAGGCACAACCAACCTAAGAATGTCTCGAACTGCAACTCGAGTGAGAAAGACATGAGCAAATCTCCGCCATCGGAGCCCTAGATGTGCATTGGCCTGCAGTGTGATAACAACCGCACAACTTCCAGTTGGGAGTCCTTGGGTGACAAGCGTATGGATAGAGCGCGAACTGATTTCCGACCGATCTAATGCCACAGGCAAGACAAAGAGATCGAAAGGTGTTGCCCTCACAAACCGGTCTCTCCAAGGAAAAATAAGATCTGTGCGCCAGGCAAGTACATCTGAAAGCAATCTCACAGGCCGTGACTGACTACAATGAAAGTCAGGATGCTCATTCAAATACCACACCTGAACTTGCAAAGCCTCGCCTTCTTCAATATCGTCAACAACATAATAGTCATTGAAATGACGTTGCAGAGTGAGAATCCATTCAGGTCTCACATCTCCTGAGGTCTCTGTGTCAATGTTTGCAACCTGCATATCCTCATGTGATAGGAAGGCAGGGTCAGGAGGACGAATGAAAATTTCTGACTGCATAGAGCGTTGCAGTGTGGTTCTCAACTGCGCATTGCTCATGGACAGAAGCTGAGTGATATCAATAGCTGCACCTCTGCTAATCACAAGTCGGAACGCTGAGCCCATATGGACATTCACTACAGAGGTAGCCGAAATCGGAATCCGACCAAACCATAAACTGCAGTGGTTTCTCCTATCAGGGAGGTTACAATCCTGCACCAGGTTGAGGCGTACAAGCAAAGTGGACAAGGATAATTGCTCTGACAAAACCAGTGCGAAAGTGTGTGGGGACCTTTCTGCATCTGGGTCTGAGTCGTACACAGACAATACTGCTGAACGTAATTCATGAACAGCATTTTGCGTAATAATCACCTGCCCAATAATACCGACCGCAGCATCTTCAGGAAGCGGATGAACCAATACCAGCCCAAGATTGGCATTGTCAGAAATCTTGTCTCGCCAAGTCTGAATAAAAGCCTGGTGCCAACTGAGGAAATCATCAGATAGGAGCGTAATACGGGATGAATGACATCTAGTGAAAGCTCCATGGTCAAGAAACCAACTTTCAACTCTATGTGCTCTCATGGGGCCCCCAAGTGTGGAGGCCTGAATGTCCGTAAGACGCTCCCAGAGCTCTTGAATATACCCATGTTGTGCTTCAATTGTCCTGGGATCTGGTGCTGGATGTAATGGCGGTTCCATTCGAGTCGCTTCCGCATGAGCCGCAATAGCCTCCAGAAACTCGTTGGTGAAGCTGCAGGAATTTGGATGTCCCAAGGACAAGTTCGTTGTGTCTCTCTCAATGGGTAAACTCTTCTTTTGAAAAGTGATCTCTCTTTGTTGAAGTAGATTGGTAATATCCGCCAGAGGTTGTGTGTCTTCAGTGCGTTCATCAGGCTGGACTCGCATCAAAATACCCATTCCATTTCTGGTCGTGAGAATTTGATCTACTCCCGACAGCGATGGTTCAATCCATTGCAGACGCGAGGCATGAAGTGATGCAAAATGCGGCAATAATGCAAACAGATCATGACGTGTGCTTTGTCTCGGAACAGCAAGGGCAAAACGCACAAGAACACTTCGATCCTGACCATCCGGATCCTCAAAATCCAGGGAAAAGAGAACTGATGATTTGTCGGTGGGACGCTGCGTTAAAATGATGTGTGCCACATGATCTTCCAGATCAGATTCTGGAGGTTTTGGGGTCACCACATCGATGAAGGTTTTTTCATTCGGTGCAATAACATGGCGCCACACAAACAAAATGTCATCCTCCCATTCAGCAGGAAAACCTCTCAGATAAACAATTCTAGGGTGAAAGCATACAAGCTGCTCGCGGTGGTCTAGAAACCAAGTGTAAATTGAAATACGAAAGTCCTCAGGTTCAGCTGCCATGCACGATGCTTCATGCTGCTGCACGAGTCTGTACAAATCGATCCACCAGTCTTCTGGTATGTTCGAAGCACTACTAGAGTTCAAGGCGTCACTTTCAGACCGCCCCTCATTGTGTGCTTCTGGCTCGTGCAAGAGCATGCCTCTGCATTGCCAAGAAACTATCGTCTTCAATATGAGTTGTGGCTAGTTCATGGATTTCATCATCATCCAATAGACTAGGTGAATACCCTGCTGTCACTTCAGGGCCCACAATTTGGTCCAGGATTTCCGCATCAGTAAGTCCTTCTTGAGTCCAATGAACAATCTGGCTTGTTGCACAACTAAATCGTTCAGTTGGCGGGAGTGCGATGCGGATATAGTCGCCATGCACAATCCGTCGCTGGGCATGATCTGTGTCTTGCCAACGCACTCCATGGTGCCAAACGAAACATCTGTCATTTTCACGACTGCAGTAGGCATCAACACCTGCAACAACTAGAATTGCTTGACGATCGCACCATTCAGGGGTGACAAGGACAAAACGCTGTGTTGAAGGTCCAAGCCTGAATGCAGCCTCTGATCTGTGTGCATGGGTTTCCACATCGAACAAGACTAACCTGGCCGTTTGACCTACAGCAATATCCTGGAGCAAGTGCACAATGATGGGAACTGCGTCCAGTGGCAAACCTGGAACACCCGCATTGACTTCATAAGCATCAATCACGTTAACTGGTGTAATCGCAAAGTGATGTGCAATCTCTGCAATCATCCTATCATAATCACTCCAATCAAGCATAGCTCTGAGAGGTGGATCACGAAGATGAAACATGATGACTTCCTGTCGACCTTCAAGAGAACTTGGCGGTCGAATCCTTGAACTATCCGAAGAGCCTGAACGCTCATTGAGCGACTCTCCAGCATCACTAAACGACTCCTCAGCAACATCATGTTCAGGTTGCACGGCATGCCCTCCAGCAAAGGCAGCAAGCAGAGTTGAATCCTGTTCTGAATGGGTTACTTGTTTGCACTGAGAGATTTGCATGAAATTGGTAGAATCATCAACCCGGCTCGACACGGCCACGTATGACAGCGGTGCCTGGGTGATTAAAAAAGGCATTGGAAGACTTGGCTTGAAGTGAAATCGTTCCACAGCTTCCAAGTGAGGAGCAACGTGAATTCCTGTGTTCACTGCATTTGCTTGTTTGATTTTGGTTCGTCTGCGACTCCAAGGCTTATCGTTCCAATTGCAAATGGCATCGGCACGAACCCGCACTTTGCACATATCCAAGTCTTCTTCTGCTCCAATCCACACATCAATATGGTCTGCAAACCGAACATGCTGATTTCGGTCATGCTGGGAATGAGGCCTCTGAGACAGTGTGTTGAAGGAAGGAAAAGGATAATTCGAACAAGTCGGCGTACCACAAAAGTCATTATAGAGATTCTTCACTACTTCCCACTGGAGACACAGAGCATCAGAAACCGCTTGCAATGGCCCTACAAAGCTGGGTTCATGATTTGCAGAATGTGTCCAGATGCGAAAAGGCTGATAATACTCGTCTATGCCAGCACATGCTGCATCAGCCTCTGCAAACGAGGGCCAATAGGCATCAGTGCTGACATCTGAGACGAAACTTCTGTTGGCCTCATGCCAAGGATTGCATTCAACTCCTAGAGCACGGCCGAAATTCATGATGTACGAGCCCCAGCAAAGGGCTCGAGCGATCTTTGTCTTTTGGGAGGTTTGTCGCCCTCCACAGCAACTTCGCCATCCTCGATTTCCACCACTTTCTGCGGCTCTATGTCGAGGCCAAGGGATCCTGCGCAGTTCCTGAGAACTGCTTGCAGCTGGGTCCGCATGTTCTCCTCCTCTTTGTCGACTGCATCTTCCGGTGGATCCTCTTCTGCAGGCTGAACCACTGGGGTCGATGGGACCGCCGCTCCACCTGCAGTGTGGCTGAGCTGCTGGATGATTCTGCTTGTCGCAGTAATTTCGGATCTTGCCTTGGTTGCCTGCTCGGTCAAAAAGGCTTGATGTTTCCGATATTCCTCCAGTTGTTGTTCCCAAATCTGGATTCCCGCAGACACATGCTTCATCCAGAGTGCTCGATGAGCTCTGCGGTGTTCGGACACTTCTCCCAAGTGGTCCTTGACTTTGCCAAGATGGGTCGTAGCCTGATGAAGGTTCTTGATCCCTTTCCTGCCATGCGTCTTTTCCGCTTGCTCCACGAGGATCTTG
>CAMXCT020000728.1:207500-217660 GCA_947184155.2 Cladocopium goreaui | reverse complement strand
GATCATGGCATTGTGGAAGGCAGGGAGGGGGGCGCAAGTGAGTAGGCTGGGGGGCGCAAGTGAGTATTGGAGGCGCAAGTGAGTAGTTTGAGGCGCAAGTGATCAGGCAGCGCAAGTGAGAAAATTTTGGAGACGCAAGTGAATAGTTGACCTTCGAGGAAGGTACCTTAAGACAGCTTCGAAGCTTTCGAAGGTACCTTAAGGGGGCTTCGACAAAAGTACCTTAAGGGGTCTTCGCCGAAGACTTCGAAGATACCTTAAGCGGGCTTGGACGAATTCTTCGAAGCCCCCTTAAGGTACCTTCAAAGCCCTCCAAGCCTCCTTAAGGTACCTTAAGGTGGCTTCGAGCGTTGAAGCCTTGGGGGGAAAGTTTAAATAAAGAGTTAGAATTTAGATCATGGCATTGTGGAAGGCAAGGGGGGGAAGTTTAAATCAAGAATTAGATTTTAGATCATGGCGTTGTGGAAGGCAAGGGGGGAAGTTTAAATAAAGAGTTAGGTTTTAGATCATGGCATTGTGGAAGGCAAGGAGGGGGAAAAGTTTAAATAAAGAATTCGATTTTAGATCATGGCGTTGTGGAAGGCAAGGGGGGGAAGTTTAAATAAAGACTTAGAATTTAGATCATGGCATTGTGGAAGGCAAGGGGGGGAAATTTAAATAAAGAGTTAGATTTTAGATCATGGCATTGTGGAAGGCAAAGGGGGGAAGTTTAAATAAAGAGTTCGACTTTAGATCATGGCACTGTGGAAGGCAAGGGGGAAAGTTTAAATAAAGAGTTCGATTTTAGATCATGGCATTGTGGAAGGCAAGGGGGGGAAGTCTAAATAAAAACTTAGAATTTAGATCATGGCATTGTGGAAGGCAGGGAGGGGGGCGCAAATGAGTAGGCTGGGGGGCGCAAGTGAGTATTGGAGGCGCAAGTGAGTAGTTTGAGGCGCAAGTGATCAGGCGGCGCGAGTGAGAAAATTTTGGAGACGCAAGTAAATAGTTGACCTTCCTCAGTATTTAGATCATCTACTACTACTACTACTACTAGTACTACTAGTACTACTACGACTACTACGACTACCACGACTACTACGACTACTACGACTACTACGACTACTACGACTACTACGACTACTACGACTACGACTACTACGACTACTACGACTACTACGACTACGACTACTACTACTACTACTCCTACTCCTACTCCTACTCCTACTCCTACTCCTACTCCTACTCCTACTACTACTACTACTACTATCATCACAGAATCCAATATGAAGCGGGTTAAACCGACATGTGAAATGGTACAAAGCAGCTTCTTTCCCCAAGTCTCTCACGTCAGCCAGCTCTGCCGTGAGTCTTGCAAACTTCGAGCGAGGAAAACACATTAAATGCGGAGAAAGGAAAAAGGCAATAAGGAAGCGAGTAGCTTCCTTCAAGCCTCTTCAACCCCTTCTCAAGCCCCTAAAAGCCCTTCTCAAACTCCCTTAAAGCCTTTCTCAAGCCCTCCCATCAGCTCTCCCTTAAACTTTCTTTAAGCCCTTCAAGCCCTTTTCAAGCCCCCCAACCCTTTCAAAAACTTCTCAAGCCCGCTTCAAGCCTTTCTCAAGCACCTTTCGAACCTTGCTCAAACCCCCTTCAAAACCTTTCTGAAACCCCCTTGAAGCCCCCCCGAAGCCCTTCTGAAGCCCCCACCAAGCCGCCTTGAAGCCGCCTTCAAGCCCTTGAAGGCTTCACAAAGGTGAAGCCCCCCTTGAAGCCCCCTTGAGAAGGGCTTGAAGCCCCCTTTGAAGCCCCTTTCCAAGACCCCCTTCAAGCCTTCTGAAGGTGAAAAGCACTGTTCGTTTTAGTCTTCGGATCCTTCCTGTCTGTGCGTGGCAAAGGAGTCACGTTTCTACAGGAAAGTCTTGAGCTTGGCCTTTGGGATCTTTTCCAATTGGTCACGCACCTGCGCCCAGGTGCTATCTCTGGGCAAAGACACCAAATCACCTGTTCTAGCTTCCAAGAGGCGACAAGACTTGGGAGACAAGGGCTGCTGAGGCTCTTCTGGCGTTATGTTTGGTATTGCCGGTCTTTGGGGGCTAGAGATGGCAGAAATGGCTTTGAGCATACGCTGCTCCGGTTCATGCAACAGCGTGTTGATCGACCTGGCGAAAGCCAATTTGGTTGACCATTGCATCCTCAATGTCTTGCAAAATGTTGATGGAAGAAATTGGTGACATGTTTTGGGTTGTTGCAAAAACATGTTAACCCTAAAACCCATGGTACAGTGCCAGCAGTTTGAGCATTGCTTTCACTTCTGGGACCACTTCCACGGGCTGTGCTGCCTTGATCTCGTCATATCAAATCATATCATATCATCGAAGGAAGTTTAGAAGTCAAACTTCCGACAATATGGAGAGATGAAAATGCAGTCAGCAGGGAGAAGAGTCAGAAGAGAAAAGGCCTTTTTTTGTTCGAGCCCGTTGCCCTTCGGCGGGTCTACGGTCTTGAGTCTTACTCGCGGACCAGCGGGGCTGTCAGCGACACAAGAGTGCCGCGATACCAACTGCACCACGAGGACGACTAAGTCAGAAGAGAAAGAAGATGCAGGTGCGCGAAAAGGTAGAAAAGTCGCGAAACGCCGTGTTTTTTGGTGGTTTTGTGGCTCCGGAGGGTTGAAAAGTAGGCTCGCTAAAGCGGTGCGGAGACATCTGGGGAGATGAGAGATGAAAAGTTGCACGCCGTTGTGGCGCGAAGCCGATTTCGAAGTGAAATACAAAACACCTCAGGATCGGACCGCTTTTGGAAGTTGAGATGTTGAAAAAGTGCACGGCGTTGTGGCGCGAAGCACATTTGGAAGTAAAATGCATTAAAAACTGAGGGGTTCGGAGCAGTTTTGGATGTGGGGGAGGGAACTCTAGTACTATGTATAGTGTGCAAACGGAAGCAAGCACATTGAGAGCTGAGAGAGCAATCCCTGACGTGCTTCGGGTCCAGTCCCCTCTTGTGTTCCTCTTCTCTGTGTTGGCTCCCTCCTCTCCTCGATTGGGAGACATGCCGTTTTGTATCTGGTTGCACACTGCGCACTTCCCAGCTGGATAATTGATTTGCGACAGACGCTCGCGTAGGGTAAGCTCAACAGCATGATGACGCACAGTGCTGAGGCAGTTGTAGTGTCGGTCTCGGACTCTCGGAACTTGAGCGGAGCTAGTGGCACCTACAGTCCACCTCTTTTATGATGAATGCAAGCTTTGGACATTGCGGATTGGCTGCCCTTTTCCAGGCATGATGCGGATCATTCCTGCTGTGCGAGTTACCTTCTTTTTAGGTCCGGGCATTCCGGCTAAGCCCTGACCTTTCACTTCCACGGGTTTTCGGCCTTTATTGGTGGTGCCCCCCGCTTTGGGGGGGCGTCATATCTGAATTATCGGGGAACTACTTATGACTGGTGTAGCATCCTACACTGCGCAGTTGGTTGGCGAGACGAGACTCACTTCATTCTGATTAGGGACCAACAGTTTTGGCGGATGCTTGAAGAAGCACATCTGAGAGGACTCTGGGAGGATGAAGTTGCGAATGTATAGGCTGTTTCACCTTTTCATTCTTCGTCAGTGTAGCTGCACAATTGTCCAATCTCCGATTAATTTTTCGTGGAAGCTTTACTAATTCGTTTTGAGTTTCTGTGCATGTCTTTGATATGGCATAGAGGGATCCCTTCCCTCTCTGCCATGTGGCAACTGTTCTTTTTTGTTTTGGTTGGGCTCTGGCCCCGTTCTGCTGTTGCTTCGCTTTTGATTGCATGGCGAAACGCAAATCTGGCTGGGGGATTTGCGGGTCGTCCTGGGTGTTTTTTGTGTTGTTTGGTTATTGTTTTCATTGCCACTGCGTGTTACTGTACAGCCTGAACCATTTGTGTTCAATCTAGCTTATACAACTTACAGGACCGAGCCTTAGAGCTTCATCGGCCGAACCCGAAAAAAAAAGCAGTATACTCGCGAAAGGCAGATGCGATGCGGAGCAGCCTCTCATCTTCCATGGCTGTTATATGAAACGACTTTGCTACACAGTATGGGAAGCCGGGGACACCATGAGAGAGATGACCCAGTCACAAGGTAGCAGGGAGCCGATGAGGGCAATGCCAGGAAAGCAATCAAGGAATAGATCTGGATCACATTCGGGACAGGCCGATAATCGATAGAATGAACAGAACAAAACATTGCAAGTAATACATAATACCAGTTCGACGCTCGAGCCAGAGCATGTGCGGCTGTAACACTTAGTCGCCTCCTAAGCAATCAAGTACTACCTATGTTGGGGCTTCGTATTGCTGGTCTAGGTCTGTGCTATACAAAGCTACCAGCACTGCCCAGTAGGAGCAACTTGCCTAGTGGACGTCTACCGTCTGCAGTTACTCGTATTTCTGGATCTACCCAATTGAGCCGGCCAGCGCTTTTTTCAAGCTTGCACCATTGCGAAGGGAGTCTCAACTAACCATTTGAAGACATCCAGCTGAACGCTCATTCTGTCACCGAGTGGCAGGCTTCTTTCTTCATTTTCTATCCAATGCCCTTTCCAGTGAGCTCCCGCGTCTCATACCAGTGCTGGAAGAGACCAGCTCGCTCTGTGGCAGTTAATTGGGAGGTTGGCTTGGGATTGGTTACTTTATTGTCTCCAGTCTGCACTTGGTACGCTCTAGATAGATTTCGGCTAGCGAGAACCTTGACTGCATCGCGCATGGCACTTTGGGCTCGTGTCAAGTGTTCCACTGCACCTGTAATTGCCACATCGCTGCATGGCTCAAGCTGAGCTATGATTCGAGTCAGTTCTTTCTGGAGGTGGTTGATAATAGTAATCTGAGTAATCTGAATGACTTGAGGGTCTTCGAATGTCTTTGCCTCCGGGGAGCAAGAGTCTGCACATCCCTGACTTCCTGTGGGGTCGCTTGAAATGCTCGATCTTGCCATGGCAGTGAGAAGGAGGGCCCAGGTCGAACGATGGGAGGAGGAGCCTACAGGTTGAAAGCTTGAACACTACAATATACCTGCGGGAATACTAATGTAAAGACATGGGGTGGGACGCGCAGTCTGACGTTTGGGCGCAAAGTGGGCTGGCGTTGTGGTGCATTTTGGATGGTAACGTGCTTTCCTGCTGTGTTGCGAATGGTTAACTGGCGTGCTGCTATGTGATTCTAAGACGTCAATCCATGCGTTGTTTTCAGTTATGCTGGCAATGTTTGAAACGCGCGCATTTGCACGTGTGCAATAAAATATTTTGGGGCTTCGCTAGTTTGATGTACGTGCATCATATAACATGTAAATGTAAATGTCGACCAATCACAAAGAATCTTTCCTTTTTTTGCCACCATCTCGAACGAGCATTGAGAAAGGACGTACGATTGTCACAAAAGCCCTGTGCCGTGCAGCATAACGTGCGATCCGCCTTTCCATGAGGCAGAGTGATGTTTCATGATATGTTCGAACCAGTTTCGACGCTCCAGAGTTTTCATTGAAGGGCAATTTTCAAGTTATGCTTTCTGCTTGCTTCATTGCTTTCATTCTTGGTGATTGATTGCCTTGCTTGCTCTTGGTTTTGCCCTGTTTGGTCTGCTTTTCTTTAATTTGGTTTGGTTTGGCTGGCTTCGTTAATTTGGTTGCTTGCTCTCACCTTGCGGCTTCGGCTGCTTGATTTGCGACCCTTATTTTGGGGTTGGAAAGGCGCTCTTCTTTTAGGTCCCTTGGAACGTTCCATCATGGTGTAACTAACTAGATGGGTTTTATTTTGTCATGTCTTTCAATGTTGGATTCGATGGGACAGTTTACTTCCGAAGCAATGAGTGTTTGGAGGGTTGATGCGGAAGTTAAGTTTGCCAGGGGCTTGGAATGCAGCTTTGTAAGAATCTTATGAAGCAGGTGTTGTATTACGCGCAAGAAATTTGATTTTAATTAGTGGTGAATCACGCAGTGTGCCGAGGAGTTGGTGCCGGTTGGTGCAACTAGTGCCAGGGCATGTTTTTTGCTATTGAGCTATTGGTGAATGATTTTGTTTCTGTGCTCAGCATGAGCCGCATTCCATAGCTGGCTTAGCTTCAAGGGATTGAATGACGGAGGAAACATGATATCTTTGTCGAACGCATAACCGTTTTCGCCGACATGGTCGAGGTCCATGGGATCCATCGGCCCTGGCGATTTCCTTGCAAAAAGTTGCAGCCAGCTTCTGTCAGACAGGCAATGGAAGCTACGAGAAGCAAGGCGCGCAGCGCCCCAAAAACGTTCCCCGCAATTGAATTTCATTTTGAAGGCGCTGTTTGAAAAGTTGACAATGGACACGAAGTAGATTCCAGCAGCACCACTGCCTGACTGGAAGTCTTGGAACAACAGAGCCCGAGAGCTAGCTGGTTTCAAAAGGATGGCTGGAGAAGTTTGCATCGTGGCTGTGTTTTGTCCACGAAAGCTATGCAGGTGAACTCAAAGAGGCCTTGAATCTCACATACCCACACCCACTTGTGATTTTGAATCCAGATTAAGCTGTTCGAAGCCGTCGTTTGTTCCACTTGCTCCAGCAGAGTTTTTTCTGGATACTTCAGGGTAGACAATGTGGTGAAGTCTCAGATTGCTTTTTATGGCATTCAGGAAGCAAATGGTTTTGAGCTTTTGAGATTGCCGCGCAGGGAATTTAGTCTTTTGAGTCGACCAGAAGCCTTGCAGTACAGAGAAACCTGTTTGAAGTATTCTGTGAAGAAGTCTGACCGACATCTCTTGTTTGGATGTCTTGTGAGAAGTTGGGGCAGAGATTGAGGGTTTTGATGCAGTGTTGGAAGCTTCATTGATTTCTGCACAGTTGTCAGACCTGAGGATCACTGAAGGTCACCAGTTCCTTTTGTACATGCGCGAAGTTGCTGCGTTTGCCCAGTTGCATTGTGGAGCAACAACAGTGCAGCGTTTGTGGGGCATTCAACCACTTCATGGGACTCCTGGAATATGACCAGCACGAGGTGATTGGTCCACTTCTGCGACTGCTGGCCGAAGCGATGAGAGACAAGATGCCAGCAGAGGAAGAATCAGATGAAAGCATGCCAGCCGAGGCAAACTCTCAGAGAGGTCGGCGCTACGCTGATTTGTGGAATGCCAGAAGCATCGGACCCAGAGTTCTGGACTTTGATGCTCTATGGACCCACAGGTGACCGTCCCCCAGAGGATGAAGCTGCTGAGGGACCCATGGAATTCTAAGCGAGGCGTGGCACCACAGAAGAAAGTCACTCTGATGGAGATCAGGTCCATCGAGCGGCTTCAGCGCCGCTTTCCAGACTTGTTTTCACTTTGAAGTGGTTCCAAGAAAGGAGACACAAAGGTCGTGGACTTGACCTGCGGAACATGTGCCATAGGGATGTTTAGAAATTTTTAACATCAAGGCAGGGTGAAACACATTTCCGCATTTGCAGTTGTGTGCATAGGTATGCCAGTCACGTAGTTGCGCACATGTCACAGCACAAATCGAGTAGTGTACATCAGGATGAATTCTGAGGCGCTTTCGGTTGGAGAAAAGTTCGCGAAAACTCTTTGGGGCGCTCTTGGGCGGTTTTTGTATGAAGATTTACCCCGTTCCTCCAGAAGGTTGTTTTTTGACAGTTTTGTGAAATATTCTTAGAGGCCCTGGTATGAGGTCCTGGTCACTAGACATAATGTTGTTTCTTGTGAAAAAACAAGGTATCGCCGCTGATAGCGACCCTGGGCCTTTCATCACCACATTCATACATGCTTGTCTCCAATGCCCCCCGTTTTGTATGTTTTCTTTGATATTGGAAATTTGCACACATGCATTTTGTACCATCTTTTGCATAGGGGCATGTGCATCATGTTCAATTTGCAGTGTAATGGCGATCCACGCCTCTCTTTTTTCTGCGGAGTCATGTTTTCGGACACTTATCCTCGATGCTTTGCAACTCTTTTGGCCAATGCATCTGCCAGATTCATTTTCTGATTCCAGCGAAACTGAAAGGATCGCACATACTGCTCAAGCCGTGCAGCATCTCTTGTGCCCAATCCTTCATGAGTGCTCAACTCTTTGGGCACATGCTTTTTCAGATGGCGCCACACCTGATCGAGCAATTGTGTTCCAGTGAGCTTTCGTTTGCCTTTCACTTTGACCATCTTATTGACCTGCATCTTCACATGCACCACGTTGCAAAATGGCAGGCGAAATTTTCCGCACTCTGACCGCCAAGACTTGGCACCAACCCTATGTCCACCGTAGCGTGCACACCCGATGCAACTTCAAACCAACGTCAACATGCCCCACCCCACCCAACCCGTATCAACTGATGTGGGTAGAAGCAAAAACAAAGAAACACTGACGAAGGAAACATGCCACCATGCCCAGCTAAAATGCAACCAACAGTTGTGGAACGAAAGCTTGCCGTCACAGAATCTGACCTGGTGGAGCAGCAGACTTTGAAGATATTACTATGGGGTCGCTAACAGAGGCGTTAGCAAAAACAAGTACCTATTGGCGATCTGGGACCTAGAAACTGTTTTGGAGCGTACTGAATGGTTTCATCTTCAGCGTGATGAAAACCAATGGTGGGGAAAAAATGGACTTGACCTCCATTTTTGGCAACCAATCATCGGTGCCAAATGAGGAAATGTGATGTGCAAACTTTGTTTGCCAAACATGATGTGTTTTCTGTCCATGAATTGGTAGCTGCGCAAGGGTTTTGTAAGATACCAACTTGCATGCAAATCTTTAAAATTCCAAACGTTTGGTGCGCGTACGGAAACCAAAACAAGGGACCTTCCGGGCACATTATGTGTTCATGATGTTTTGGATTGCAGAGCTGTATTAGGCTGGTGATTTTCAGCTATTTCAATTCATTGTCAGCGCAGTGCTTGATGAACGTAGTGCGGTCAAATTCCAACGATGTGTCAAACAATAATGAAGGTGCATGTGTGGCCGCATCATTTTTAGTTTGTTGTTTTCTAGGAGGTTGTTTCGGTTCAACCTACAGGTTGGGGGTGGTGGGAATCACATGTTTTTGTGTCAAAGTGTGTTTCTCAACCACAAAACCACCAACACCATTGACAGGCCTGTCCCCAACTAAAGTTGTTGTGATTCAGTCTCAAAGTTGAATCTTTGTTGTGAATTCTGTGGTACGGTTTTGTCAATGCATGTGAATAACGCGCACATGCGCGGGCCTTAACTCAAAACTGCCCACTACCAAAGTTCGGAAATTCAATCACCAATTGTGAACAACTGCGCGTAAAAACCAATCGTTTCCGTCATCGCACCCCCGCAACCATATGTGAATTCATCCAAAACTCATGGTTTCATGGTGGATTTCAAATTCTTATTTACATACATGGTGGATGTCATTTGACGTGCATTGAACACGCGTGAAAAAATATGCGTAGATTGAACACATTTCGTTCCAATGAAATCAACATCATTGCATTTTTGCCGTGGTGAAATTTCAGTTTTGATTGCCATACAAAACGAATGTGAATCTTGACAAATCGGATGCAGGGTTGACATTGCAGTTTCCAAATGCAAATCATTTTACCGCAATAATGATCCAAAATGGCGTTGCAAATAAACCTAGGTTTGCTTCAAAATTGTAGGATTTTTTATTTATGAGTATTTGCATGTTTGCGTCCGTTTGGCAACTTACACTAAAACATGTTAGCATTGGAGATGGTTTGAACATGTGGACAATGTATTCAAGGTTTTTAATCGCATGAAACCATGTTGCAAAACATTTGAAACTTGGTTTCATTGTTATGTGATTCAATGCGGCGTTGCTATTTCAAGATCCAGATGATTGCAGATTGACTCCACCGATATGCGCATAATTTGTTAAAACTATCATGTTTTCCCAATTTCGGCATTTTCATGTCCAAATGCATTGCTTTGCAAACATGTGCATGGGAAAAAAAAATTGGCCATTGGATGGATACAGACTAGATACACCTGATTTCCACTTTGTGTTTTGTTTGCGCGCTCTGGGAAACAGCATGCCACAACATGGAATCTGGCATCGGCAATGGCTTGGTTGAGTGTCTGGAGGAAACGTCAAACGTGGAACGTGGGAGTCTTCGGTCTTCGCACCGGCGTCCAGGAGAAGGTGTGCCACGCGTCATGCAGTACAGCTGTGATCCCAGGAAACTTCATGGTATGCAATGAATTGCAATGATACG
>CAMXCT020000728.1:37500-205000 GCA_947184155.2 Cladocopium goreaui | reverse complement strand
CCCCACATAAATTTCCTAAGGCTGGTGGGGGGCATGGGGGGGAGGGCGCAGCGCGTCCCCCCCAAAGAACACAGGAAGAACAGCGTTCTGGCTTTGATCCGTTTCGTTTCGCTTCTTTTCCTTTGTGCCTTGTTATTGTTGTTCTCGTTGTTGTTCTTCCTTCTTCTTCTTGTTCTTGTGTCTGGTGTCGTCTGTCTTGTATTGTGCCTTAAACATTACCCCACATAAATTTCCTAAGGCTGGTGGGGGGCATGGGGGGGAGGGCGCAGCGCCTCCCCCCCAAAGAACACAGGAAGAACAGCGTTCTGGCTTTGATCCGTTTCGATTCGCTTCTTTTCCTTTGTGCCTTGTTATTGTTGTTCTCGTTGTCGCTTGTTCTTGTGTCTGGTGTCGTCTGTCTTGTTGTTGTTTGTCTTCTTCCTTCTTTCTTGTTCTTGTGTCTGGTGTCGTCTGTCTTGTATTGTGCCTTAAACATTACCCCACATAAATTTCCTAAGGCTGGTGGGGGGCATGGGGGGGAGGGCGCAGCGCCTCCCCCCCAAAGAACACAGGAAGAACAGCGTTCTGGCTTTGATCCGTTTCGTTTCGCTTCTTTTCCTTTGTGCCTTGTTATTGTTGTTCTCGTTGTCGTTCTTCCTTCTTCTTCTTGTTCTTGTGTCTGGTGTCGTCTGTCTTGTATTGTGCCTTAAACATTACCCCACATAAATTCCCTAAGGCTGGTGGGGGGCATGGGGGGGAGGGCGCAGCGCCTCCCCCCCAAAGAACACAGGAAGAACAGCGTTCTGGCTTTGATCCGTTTCGTTTCGCTTCTTTTCCTTTGTGCCTTGTTATTGTTGTTCTCGTTGTTGTTCTTCCTTCTTCTTCTTGTTCTTGTGTCTGGTGTCGTCTGTCTTGTATTGTGCCTTAAACATTACCCCACATAAATTTCCGACGGCTGGTGGGGGGCATGGGGGGGAGGGCGCAGCGCCTCCCCCCCAAAGAACACAGGAAGAACATCGTTTTGGTTTTGATCCGTTTCCTTTCTGTTCTTTTCCTTTGTGCCATGTTATTGTTGTTCTCGTCGTTGTTCTTCCTTCTTCTTTCTGTTGTTGTCTCTGGTGTCGTCGTTCTTGTTTTCCGCCTTTAACACTAATTATCCCACATAAATGTCGTAAGGCTGTTGGGGGGCATGGGGGAGGCGCTGCACCCTAAACCTACTCCGCAAAAACTACTGGTTTGTGGTCCCCTTGCTGTCTTTGTTGCATTTGTTTTCGGCCCAGTTAGATTTGCATTCATGGACAGGCGTTGACAATGACGGCTGTTGGTTTCCATTTCGGTCGGCCACTACAAAGTTCCTTGCCCAAAGCGATGCAGCAAATGTATTGCCTGGTTATTCCACACAGTGTGGCTGCAGGCATCGCAATCTTCAAGCTTCGCAGCTTCACTTCTTCCTTGGATCAAGGCCCTTGTGTTTGCAGAGTCGCACTGGAAGATAGGATTCGTAGGTGAAGTGTCTATCGCGTCAGTAAGGGGACGCAAGTACGAAAATTGCACTATGTTATTGACTATGTTCCTGCAAGTAAGCGTGCTACCTGTGCTTTGGGTAGTAGTCACAGACGGAACCCCAAAAAAGAAGCAACTTTTCTGGAGGAGAGACAGGAAAGATATCTGTCTTGATCAGTATTGGGGACATTTTGTGTGTTGCAAAGCAAATGGGAAGAAATCTTGCTTCATGCCAGATGATTGATTGCCTGAGCGTGCTGGTATCCCTACACTGTTCAATATTGTTTACCATTCCCTCGGACACAGGGTTCAAATCAATTTTGGCCACTAAAGTGGTTGATCCTTGCTGGTGAGAAATAGAAGCGTATGATTTATTCTTAATAGAACAGTCATCATACAGTAAATACAGAGATATTATAGGATAGTGTATTTCAAACATACACATATATAAATGAACAGATATGTATACATCCATAAAACAAAAATATATAGATATACATAAATAGTTAAAAAGAGCTAAAATCAATGTATATGTATGTCTCTCTCTCTCTATATATATATATATAAATATTTATATTTGAAGTGAATTGTGGAACGACTGAAGACATGTCATCGGGGTGAGGGTGCGGTTGCTGCAGTCGAAACAGCTGTTGAGATGCGTCGGGCGCTGGGGACATGGTGCGGACGGGCCCGTTGGCGTACTGGAGCCTTTTTTGTCCTGGGTGTTCTTGCGTCTGGTTGTGCGCTGTTGGCTTTGTTGGTCCTGCGGTTGACACAAGCGCAAAGTAGAGCTGATGTAACCAAGAAGCATCTTGCGTGTGGCATGTGGTAGCGGAGGAGGTAGCGGAGCCGTCTCTTCAGTGCCCGTTTGCGGCTCCTGCAGTCGAAACACCTGTTGAGATGCGTCGGGCGCTGGGGACATGGTGCGGACGGGTCCGTTGGCGTACTGGAGCCTTTTTTGTCCTGGGTGTTCTTGCGTCTGGTTGTGCGCTGTTGGCTTTGTTGGTCCTGCGGTTGACACAAGCGCAAAGTAGAGCTGATGTAACCAAGAAGCATCTTGCGTGTGGCATGTGGTAGCGGAGGAGGTAGCGGAGCCGTCTCTTCAGTGCCCGTTTGCGGCTCCTGCAGTCGAAACACCTGTTGAGATGCGTCGGGCGCTGGGGACATGGTGCGGACGGGTCCGTTGGCGTAGTGGAGCCTTTTTTGTCCTGGGTGTTCTTGCGTCTGGTTGTGCGCTGTTGGCTTTGTTGGTCCTGCGGTTGACACAAGCGCAAAGTAGAGCTGATGTAACCAAGAAGCATCTTGCGTGTGGTATGTGGTCGCGGAGAAGGTAGCGGAGCCGTCTCTTCAGTGCCCGTTTGAGGCTCCTGTCCTTAGCCGTCTTGCGCACTTGGCAGGCATGCAGCATGAGCAGTGCTGTGTGACGAAGGTTCAGTGATGCTACGTGCTCTTTTTTTTGCTGCTGCTTGGGGACAAACCTCATCCCAGTGACGGCATGCTATCTGCAGTCGAAACAAGTGTTCAGATGCGTCGGACGCTGGCGACATGGTGCGGACGGGCCTCTCGGTGTCCCGGAGCTTTCTTTGTCTTCGCGTGCTGGTGTGCGGTTGTCCGTGGTTAGCTTTGTTCGGACGCAAGACAGAAGCGCCTTGCGTGTGGGCGGTGGTAGCGGAGGTAGCGGAGGTGGTAGCGGAGCACTCTCTTCGACTGTCCTTATACCCACTTGGCAAGCAGGGGCAGTGCTCTTTGATGCTTTGCGGATGCTTTGGCGCGTGCCAAGCACAGGGAAGGTTTTGCCTTGGTGCTTGCAATCGGGGCACGGCATGCTGATGTGTGTCGCCAGTGTCGCCTGCGTCGGGTCTTTGCGTCGTGCGTCGCCAACACAAGGGTCAAATGGCCGTAGAGAGGATGAATGGGAAAGCCACTTGGTGTTGCAGGAGTTGGCTGTCTTGATGAATGCGAGCAAAAGACAAAGATTCAAATAGTTTGCGCATGAGGGAGCATGTTGAGCAAGCTGATTTTCCGTGCCAGGCCAGTGCGGAGCTGCGCTGCGCCGTGCGAGAAACTTGCGGGCGGGTAAAAGCAGGAGCTGTGTGAGCGTGCTTGTGTTCTATGGGTGAAGCTGTTGTTTGCTGGCAGCAGGACGTTGGAGAAACCAGGGGGGCAAGATGAGAGATGAATTCAGAGTGCTGTATAGAAAGAAGAATCCATATCCTGTTGGCTCACTAGTTAGAATGTCCTTGGGCAACCCTGCGCTTCGCTGGCTGTCCATGGCGAAAGATGAGACCGTGTTGGCTGAGGCCTGAAACAGATATGGATTCAAGGTAGAAACCAGAGATCTCGCGTATGCTTTTGGGTATCTGCTGCTTAGCAGCGCAGCGCTTTCATAGCCGAGGTTCAGCAATGTGGTGGAGGCGGTGGGGCAACACAAGCTAGTTGCAGCAATTCTTGCCCAGGAACCTTTCATAAGGATGTGCGCTGCAGAGGTGAAGCGGTCATGGCGGTGATTTCATGTTGCCTTTCTGGCGATGCGGCAGGAGCGGAATGGCAAACTTGCAGTAAGGTACAGGTCTGTGCATCAACATTGAAAATAATGTGACAGCAGGTCCACAGCCGACGCAGCTCGATTCTTTGTCCAGTGCCGGATGCTTCGAAGAACAAGGCTCGCCGGGTGGTATTTCCGCCATGAGCGGAGAAAATCACGGGGAGGGAGATGGGAGGCATGGAATGATTGCATGGTTTCATAAAGTGGCTTTGGCATTATCTCACATGACTTCGATAACTTTGTTGACAGAAACCCAGGCGAAATAAGAACGTAAGCTCTTATGCAAGTCGCTGTGTGCGAAGCTGCTGCCGTCATGCCGGTGAGTTCATGCTTTGCTTCTCGCCATGCTGCAGGATTGTAAGGCAGCGAAATTGCAAACATGGCCACATGTGCGTGAGCATTAGCATCAGAAACACTTGTGGGAGCAGGTCAACAGCCAACGCAGCTGGATTCTTTGTCCAACAGCGGAGGATCCCAAGGACGAGGCATGGGTGGTGTCTGCACTTTAGACCTCAGTATGGTACTTGGAATCGTATGCCTTAATTCCCTTGGATTAGGCATTTTCATGCATTATCCGGGAAGACGTCGAAAGCAAAGCCGTCTGAAGGTTCTACAGCAACTCAGATTGACAGTGACAGCGAGTTGGTGGGAACGGAGACAGGAGGCGAGTGGGTTGGCGTGTCACTGGTGACGTGTTGATTTGTCTGCAAAGAAATTTCTTTTGTTGAACTCCTCCGGTTGTCTTGTCGCATTTCCAGGCGACGGGGCTGACGCTACGGAGGCCACGGCTCTTCAAGGAGATGCTGGGGTAGGTGGGAATGCAGCTATATGGAATGATGCTGTACACCTAGCACCCAAGTAACATCCAGCCTTGTTCAGAGGCAGTTTGTGCTTGATGCAGCCACCAATGGGAAAGAGAAGACGCAAACAAGATGTGTGCATTGGACCTGGTCGTGATGTGCTCAGTGTAGCGGCAGGGCCCGTGCAGTAGGAAGAAAAAGTCGCTGTTGCGCACGCAGAAATGGGTGAAGCAGTGTGGAGCAACGGGCTTAGAGCTGTCGTCAGGTGCTAGTGAAACTTTGCCTTGGCCTTCTGGTGCCGCCAACTTGGAGCAACCGTTGCCAGGTGGGGGCAAGAGGGTTCTAAAATTCTTCAAGAAGAGTCATGTGCAGTCCATGCGTTCCGTCTAATTGTGCTGAGGCATGCAAGAGTATGATCTGCACCAGCTAAGCGTGAGTCCGGAACACCCGGGTCGATTTCAAGACCTGAGCGTTAGTTCCGACCCAATAGAACAATTTTCGGACTGCGCAGACGCAGATCTGACACGAGGGTGTTCGGATGGTGTCGAAGCAGGGTCTGATCCGATAGAAGAATTTTCGGATTGTGACGATTCACGCAGAGGAGGTGAAGGTATCGGTCTCAGCAGCCCGTCCCAGCAGATCGCTGGCTGTAGCTGCATTGGTTTCTATGGCGTGTGCCTTTGTGGCGGCGCGCGATTTATGATGCCGTAACGTTGTGAGTTGTGCGCATTAAGCTTGAGGAAAGTAAGATAGGACCACTGGGGGTTGGGGTGCATCGCGGCTGCGCATAAAAACGTATGGATGTGTTGGGTATCCGAAGATCTTGGACCGGAGCCAACATGTCATTGCAATGTTTTCTGGCGAGCCTGGTGATAGCAATGCCTGCTGCAGCCATCTTGCAAACTACAGAGCCTGCCGAGCAAAGCATCTGTTCCAGTCCTACCATGGCGTCCGACTCCGCGCATTCGCCAGCAAATGTCAGGGCACTCGGCAGTTCGCCGGGTGTGGCGCCTACGGCAATCGACCAGACACCCGACAGTGAGAAGGTTCGTCGGTGCCTACTCCGCGAGGCGGAAGACAAAGCCCCTGTCGACGTGCGGGAAGCTATTGAAATTCAGCCGGACAAGCATCTTGGCAGCAATAGGATTGCGTTGAATGATTTGGTCCCACTGTGCCGCTCCAAGGGTGTCCTTATTGGAAATCGGATATCGTTTCTGCAAATAACAAGGTCAGCGGTTGTTTGTGCAGGGTAGTCTGCTTCAGAATGCCTGGTCCATGTCATGGACTTTTGCAACTTAATGCATGCATTGCAAACTTTTAGCAGCTGTCAGGCAACAATGGCTGACCAATTATCTTCGCAGATCTTGAACGTTACGTCTGTGCGAGGTCTTTGCTGACCGGCTTAGTTCCCCTTGTGGAGAAGTGCTGCGAAAAGGGGGTTGATGAGGGCGCGCTGTTAGCGTTGGCGCCGGAAGCTGTCGCATGGCTGTACTCACCGGATGTGTTCACCAGCGGCAGTGGATACCAGGAGATGGAAGATGTTATCGGCGCTGTTCTCAAGGCGGCGTTGAAGAATGAGGGCTCAGACGACCTTGGGCCGGGAACTCAGTTTGAAGTTCCGCGAGTAGCGGGCGCAGGTATACCTGTCGGTGGGAATGTGCATCGCTGCCGCTTTGTCAGTGAGGCACTTGAATGAGAATGAGTGTGACGGCCTGTGGACTTTCGGGACCAACGGCAAACAGTTCTTGAATGTCCTGGCAGAGGCACGAGTGTGCCAGATCGCTCGTAGCTATGGGTGCACGCCTCTCGCAGTGTGGTTGTTGGATTGCGTCTTTTCCGGCCTCCTTCATCCTCCCCGGTTCAGATGCCATCCAACGGCAAACGCCCCGAGGGCAGCATGTGACAGTGGAGAGGCACTGCCAGCCTGGGCAAAGCAACTGCTCGAAACTTTGCAGGACTTTGGCCCGCACCTTGAGCAGGATGCGGCTGCCAAGACAGAGAGGAAAGTAGACGTGATGGAAGCTGTCTGCGTAGTGTCTCTCGGGGGAGCTGCGAAGACGCATCTTCTGGACTTCTTCGTGAAGTTGGTCGATGGGTTGGGGGCACCCACGATGCTACAAGCTGACGGCAACAATCCTGTTCGCCGTTACGTTGGCAATTTTTCGGCTTTAGCCAAGATGGCAAGCCGGCACCACAAGGTTGTCTACTGCCCTGATGAGTGGGGCATGGCGGTGCACCCCGCACGAGGGCCGCCGCCCAAAGGGACTTCAACCACGCAAATGATGAGTATGCAGGCAGGGCACGTGCAACACTATGCAGGTTGTAATTCATGTATGCGCGGGCAGCCGCTTTGGACAGGAGCTCATCAATTTCCTAACACCGGCTGGCGGCGGCATCAAAGGTGTTGGTGTGGAAAGGACTGGTGCACTGATGTTATTGTAGTGTGTGTGCGTGCGCATGAAAAAGTGATCATTGGTCATGAAAAACAATTTTGCAGGACCTTTCACCATGCGAATGGGCTTGCGACCACACTTCAGCGAGACAGGCTTCAATTCTACATGTTCGAAGACCACAGTGCGGCAACGTTCCGCATCCGTAAGGCTTTGGTTCCCGAAGAGGTGCTGTTTGCGACCTTTCCTGACGTGTGCAAGGCCAGAGCAGAGGTAAAAATATCGAGTCACAGAAAGGTTGCGGTGGCAGTGGATTGGTTTCAAATTCAGAGGTCGGACGTAAAGGTAGAAAATGGACAGAATGAGTGGACGATAGTCTTGCAATTGCTGGCTTCCTGACTTCCTTTATGTGCTGCTGTGCAGGACAGAGCGACGCAGATGCAGAACAGGAAATATGACTGGCTCTTGGATGCTGTGTGGCTTCGTGACGAAAACTTTGTTGAGTCGCCTGAGCCAGTTATGCGCAGCGAGCTTGATGCTGACGCATATGAACTTGCCACGTGGCGCAAGGTGGTGTTTGCTGTTCTGCTGCGTGCTGCTTCTGTCGTTACATGCTCGTCCGACGCTCAGGTTCAGGTGGTGCAACTCGGGGAGAAAGTCTTGCCCTTCCTTCTGAAGTTCAGGGATATCGTGGAAAGGCTAAGCCACCACTTGATGGTGGAGCGCCTAGTTGCAATTTGCGAGGCAGGGCCAGGATGTGACAGACATGGATTTAGTTGAGAGAGCAGTTCTGGTCGTTTGTGCCATGTTTCATTTGCAGGTCTCAGATGCCCTGGCTTTGAAGGCTGGCCGAGAGCCGGGCGCGCCGGACTGGGATTGGCGCGTGCGGAAAATGGACGTGCGAGGTGCCATCAATATATATATCTCAGCCTCCTCATGGCTGAGCGTTACGTGGTGAACGTGGGCGAAGTGGACCACAAGAAGAGCAATGTGTGTCCAAAGCGCCTGGGCTTTTTTCAGATGAAGGTACAGTATGTAGTCTCTGCTTTCTGTTCAGGAATGTTTCGAAGACAGTGTGTAACATTGGGCCCCCTTCATTCTGAGGTGCAAGAGTGCAGGGAGTGGCGGGGTTCAAGCGGCAACGAAGGATGTCGGAGATGTGTCGGCCTCATCCATTGATGCAGCTGCGACGTTACTGTTTGCAGCTGTCGCCCAACGCTTTGATGTCGTCACCTGGGCGAATGTCCAGCAGCGCTTGCGCCCAAACCAAAATCGCAGCATCATGCTGGCAGGGTTGGAGGTGCTGCGGAAGCATGGCTGTTTGGTGGAGGTGGAAGTTGCATTGACTCCTGGAGGTGAAGGTGAAGGAGATGACGACAGGGCGAAAAAGCGCCGCAAAACAATCTTGCAGATGAGCGCCCAGTTGGAACAGCCAATTGTTGCAGTGAAGCGCTCTGGGCACGACTCCTTTCCGAGCTTCAAAATGAAGCCACTAGCGGACTGGGCAGCAAATGATGCTGTCATAGAAGCTATCAAGGCTGAGCATGCCAGACGTGATGCCAAGCGGGAGCGTGCAGTCAGGTCCAGTGCGTAGAGTAGGTGAGAGGCGATCAGGCGTAGATTGGTATAATAGGGTGGACATGATGTATGATGTATGAACAGGACAACAGTGGACAGGAGCAGTGCTGGCAAGAGTTCCATTCATCAATGTGCCTCGGCAATGCTTGGCGTGAAAAAAGACCTTTGTGTGCGCAACGCCTTATTCTATACTTGTGCATATCGTGTTGTTAAACTTGACATGGCATTGCGAATACGCACGGGCTACTGCATGAACATGACGCGACTTTGCAGCCCCGTGAAAAAATGCCAGCGTTTCAGTTTGAAGATACGATGTCGGACGGGCGCCAGGGCCGCGTTCCGGCCCGACGGGTCCAGAGCTGAGTGAGCTTGAGCGGCCTTCCTGCTGCCAGCTGGAAAACAGAACAGCAACAGCAGGTTCGATGAATGATGTTGCTCCCAGGCCGCTCTGCAGAGCACGCAGCGGAAGCTTGGAGAGGAGAACGAGGCAGGGAATGGAGTTCAGTCTTGTGCGCAGAAACCGTGGTAGCAGTGGTTTCAAATGTGGAATGGGGGCAGGAAATTCGAATAGTTGCAGGATCTCGGGTGCCCGGAGGGTGTTGTTGAGCGAGGTTTCGAAGTGTAGGCGACATTCATTGAATGGTGGCTGCACAAACACGAGGCAGCGGGCTGGCGCCCATGTCGCGGCCAAGATGACGCAAAAACAGACACAGTGTCGCAGCGGGATCAGGAAAGGAAAAGGTTTAAAGTTGACTGTTCTTTGCGCATAGATCTTGAAAAGCAATGGAAAAAACAGCTTATATCCACAGACGTTTCTGAATTCTTGCCTTCGCAGGAGAAAGCTTTGACAGAGCTGCCCACAACTCCGTTCGTAGCTATGTGGATGCGTGCCCCCACTGCTACCGAAGCTGTTGCTAGACGACTCCCAGCATACGGCGTCACAAAGACCTCAGATGGTAAATTTGTCTGTGTTTGCGGCTCGCACTTTGCTGGTCCAACTGCTTCGCAGGAGTGTGCTACGTGCTGGTTGCGACATGGAGTCGCGACGCTGGACGCAGCTGTGGAAGCAGCAGTGCCGAGCTCCTCCGAGAGCAGGCTTGGAGGTAGGTGGCTGGATGTGGGCGAAGAGTGCAGCGCTTGCGGAAACAGAGCTGGTGGGTGGATATGCAGTGGCTCTCACGCTCATGTGGCATCGTGCGAGGAAGCTCTCCTTGTCGAAGGGAGGTGGTCTCGGCTCAGAGTCACCCATGCAGGTGAGCTGGAGGTGGATTGCAAAACACATTGTGTTCATCTAGATGGTACATTCAAAATGCGGGATGGAGCTTTTCTGGCTGTTCTCAGCCATCTTGCAGGGCACAATGCTGCCAGCAAGCACTACCATGAGAAAATGAAAGCATGGGCCAAGACTGTTGGCGTAGAACGGAGGCCTGTGATAGCAGGGAACTTTTTGGCAAGAGAAGGGCCTGCCGCCGCCGAATTTTCAGCCCGAGTGAGAGCTTTCACACGCAATGGTCAGCGAATGCCAGCAGGCGAATTTTTGCAGCACCTTGTTTGCGAACATTCAGACGGGCTTGCTAGTGTAGAGCCGAGCCATGTGAAGTATCGCAAAGGTTCAGTTGTGTTGCCCGATCCTGCGGGCGATGGCTTTGTGATTTTGCGTGTTGATTGGCAAAGAAAGATGGTAGAAACTGGTGTGGTTCATCGCAATGATGCATGTGCAAGACACCCACGCTGTGTCTGCTTCACTATTGACCAGTATGAGAAACAGTGGAGGCACATGAAAGACATCAAGGGCAAAGTGGTTTGCTTGGCACCTCGCTTCGGGTGGAAGCATGATTTCACATTGG
Organism: Cladocopium goreaui; assembly: GCA_947184155.2. Classification (NCBI taxonomy): domain Eukaryota; class Dinophyceae; order Suessiales; family Symbiodiniaceae; genus Cladocopium; species Cladocopium goreaui. The sequence goes on along the minus strand of CAMXCT020000728.1, from coordinate 194,358 downwards.
ATTTGAGCAAAGTGTGTTGGCGGCGAGCAGATCCTAGAGCCTCGGATGGGTCGACGGACGATGGCCCCAGCGAAGCTGTTGTAGAACCTGGTGAGTCCTCTGTGACCATTCTGCGTTGTGCCAAATTGCTTCAGCTCTGCCGTGTTGACATGCAACTGCAGCCTTGCGATTATCCTTTGCTACGGTTTCTCGGAAGCAGTCAGGTCAATATTGTAACTTTTGCTACTAGCATGGCTCTTAGCATGCAAAACATAGCTGGCTTGGCTTTGGTTTGAAGGTTGACAACACTTGGGTTGGGACGCTCCGGGCACTGAGGCGACATTTCCCTATTGTCGTTGTGTGGTATCGAGATGAGGGCAGCACATTGGTGTCGCCGCAGCAGTGCAGATGTGCTCAGTGTGGTGGGGCCATGAGCCGGAATGGATTCCAGGCGCCCAAAAAGCTAGGGCTAGGAAAAGAAAACCTCTTCCATGTGGTTCTGCCTGTGGCAACCTGTGTGAAGTGCAAGCTGGGACGCGTAATGGCAACCACCAAAACAGAGTGCATCCGGCTGCCGCACGGCGCCGTTGCAACATGTCAAGTAGATGTGCTGTTGAAACGAGTCGTGCGGATGAACCTCACTGATTGGCTGTGCCGTGTCTACCGCAAGCAGTGGAATCAAGAAGCGCTGCGGGCGCAATACATGGACCTGGTGGGGACAAACTTTCAGAACACGGATGATGCCAAGAAAACGCGAGTACAGCAAGCCGTTTTTCTTTACCTGAAAGGAGGCATACCAGATCCTCGCACCTTGGCCAAGATCGTGCTCCTTTGCTTCCAACAGGTAGAACTGCCACGCCTTGAGAATGAGATTAGATGGGTTTGTGCTCGCTTTGGAGCAGTTCTCGCAGTGGACGCGTCATCTGCGCCCCTTCAAGAAGCACGCCAATACCGTTCCAGAAAGAGGCCCAAGGATGACCATGCTCGGCTAGATCCAGGGCCTGGTGCTGCTATTAGGGCGTTAGGCTTGTTTGATGTTCCTCTTTGCCCAGTTGTCTACGCGCGCTCAGAAGGACGCCCGGCTGTGGCTGAGATGGTCGGGTTCCTGGTATCGCAAGCAACGATGGTAGACTCTGACGCGCTGCCGCTGGGGTGGGTGCAAGACAACACGGAAAAGATGTGGCCAACAATGGTTCATGTGGTGACTAAACTGCTGCATTCTCATGAAAGGGACGGTAGAATCAAAGTCAAGAATGAGACAAAGGAAGTGTCCGGCTTTTTCGTGGGCGTAGATCCAAAGCACGTCGAGTGGAGACTACAAGACGCATTGAACTCCCGCTCGGCGGACTTTCTGCATGCCGCATGGGCTCTTCGCACACTGTTTGCAAGGGTCTTCAATGTTCACATGGTGGAACAAGATTCCCCTCAAGATGGTTCCAATGGAGAGTTGCAAGGGCGGTGGGAAGAGACTTGGGAGGCTTGGATTCTGAATAGAGAGGTGCAGATCTCGGTGAAGATTGGGCAACGGGCGGCAGCTGCTTTCAGGCAATGCTTGAACCGTGAGGTGGACGGGCAAGCCATCTTCCGCTCTGATGGGTGCGTCCCGCCTCGAGCTTTGATGTCCAACTTCTTGAGCCTCATGGGTTGCCACGTAGAGCAGAAAGTTCTGTGGGAGGACAAGGCCACTGGTGAGCTGTATCTGGAGGAGCTGGCAGCTTTCAGAGCGTGGTTTTCGAAAGCAATGGTGCCTTGGCTGTGACATGTAGCCATGGCTGTAGGATATTCAATACCTTATCTCTTCTTGCCCATGCCTGGGTCAAATACCCATGTCACTGAGGCTTCATCAAGCAAACGTGGGAGCGCACAGCAGTACCGTGGCTTTCATCGAAGGGGCAAGCTCCGCCGCGATGACGCTGAGACAGTGCAGGTATGTCATGAGTCGGCACTGAAAGCTACGTGGCGAGATGTTCACAGATTGCAGAGCCGAGTGGTGGTGGTCAATGCTTTGGTAGCAGCCCGGGATGCTTGGATGCATTCTTGTAGCTCGTAGTTCTACAGTTCACATGCACAAGACAATGGCATGAAAGCAGCGCCTATAGCAGCTGTGCATTGAATGAAAACCTGTGTTCTGATGCAAGGACTTGAAGGCGCTTGTGCTGAGCATTTGGGGGCCGGGGGCCATGTCTCTCGGCACTACCGCCGTGGAAAGAACATGGTGGCCAGATCACGTGCGGAACATGAATCGCACTGCTCGATGGGCCACAGATGCCTGGCGGCAATACCGCGCAGTTGTGGCATGGAAGCATGATGTGAGCACTGTGCTTCGCAAGGCAGAAGAGCCGCTGCGAAAGGGTCGATCCGGAAGCAAATTTTTGGAGTCGCTGGAAAAAACTTTAGCGATGCTGCAGGGCCCACCACGTGAACCTCTCCGGTTGGGAACTTTGGGTGGTAAGGCGGCACGCACCAATCGTGTCCGTCGCCCACAAGCTGGCGAGATCTATGTGGGGCAATGCCTAGAGATCTGCGATGACGACCACGGTGTCGGAGGCCATGTAATGAGCCAAATCTTAGATGCCATTATGTTTCTTTGTTCGCACCATGTACTGCTGCAGGATATTTCCCCGTGGTAGATTCGGATGAAGAGCAGTGACATGCAAAGGCGGGAGGGGATAGAGTCTTTGAGCATCTTCTACTGTGCAGCGGTGGTGGCGGCGTTGTTGGGGCGCAAACGGTTTTGGGTGCAAAGTGCCGCGCCTGCCACGACGAACGGCGTGACACGATTGCAGTGTATAGCGACGCACGACGCAAAGACCCGACGCAGGCGACACTGGCGACACACATCAACATGCCGTGCCCCGATTGCAAGCACCTGTGCTTGGCCACGCGCCAAAGCATCCGCAAAGCATCAAAGAGCACTGCCCTTGCTTCCCAAGTGGGTATAAGGACAGTCGAAGAGAGTGCTCCGCTACCACCTCCGCTACCGCCGCCCACACGCAAGGCGCTTCTGTCCTGCGTCCGAACAAAGCTAACCACGGACAACCGCACACCAGCACGCGAAGACAAAGAAAGCTCCGGTACACCGAGAGGCCCGTCCGCACCATGTCGCCAGCGTCCGACGCATCTGAACACTTGTTTCGACTGCAGATAGCATGCCGTCACTGGGATGAGGTTTGTCCCCAAGCAGCAGCAAAAAAAAGAGCACGTAGCATCACTGAACCTTCGTCACACAGCACTGCTCATGCTGCATGCCTGCCAAGTGCGCAAGACGGCTAAGGACAGGAGCCTCAAACGGGCACTGAAGAGACGGCTCCGCTACCTTCTCCGCGACCACATACCACACGCAAGATGCTTCTTGGTTACATCAGCTCTACTTTGCGCTTGTGTCAACCGCAGGACCAACAAAGCCAACAGCGCACAACCAGACGCAAGAACACCCAGGACAAAAAAGGCTCCACTACGCCAACGGACCCGTCCGCACCATGTCCCCAGCGCCCGACGCATCTCAACAGGTGTTTCGACTGCAGGAGCCGCAAACGGGCACTGAAGAGACGGCTCCGCTACCTCCTCCGCTGCCACATGCCACACGCAAGATGCTTCTTGGTTACATCAGCTCTACTTTGCGCTTGTGTCAACCGCAGGACCAACAAAGCAAACAGCGCACAACCAGACGCAAGAACACCCAGGACAAAAAAGGCTCCACTACGCCAACGGACCCGTCCGCACCATGTCCCCGGCGCCCGACGCATCTCAAGAGGTGTTTCGACTGCAGGAGCCGCAAACGGGCACTGAAGAGACGGCTCCGCTACCTCCTCCGCTACCACATGCCACACGCAAGATGCTTCTTGGTTACATCAGCTCTACTTTGCGCTTGTGTCAACCGCAGGACCAACAAAGCCAACAGCGCACAACCAGACGCAAGAACACCCAGGACAAAAAAGGCTCCAGTACGCCAACGGGCCCGTCCGCACCATGTCCCCAGCGCCCGACGCATCTCAACAGCTGTTTCGACTGCAGCAACCGCACCCTCACCCCGATGACATGTCTTCAGTCGTTCCACAATTCACTTCAAATATAAATATTTATATATATATATATAGAGAGAGAGAGACATACATATACATTGATTTTAGCTCTTTTTAACTATTTATGTATATCTATATATTTTTGTTTTATGGATGTATACATATCTGTTCATTTATATATGTGTATGTTTGAAATACACTATCCTATAATATCTCTGTATTTACTGTATGATGACTGTTCTATTAAGAATAAATCATACGCTTCTATTTCTCACCAGCAAGGATCAACCACTTTAGTGGCCAAAATTGATTTGAACCCTGTGTCCGAGGGAATGGTAAACAATATTGAACGGTGTAGGGATACCAGCACGCTCAGGCAATCAATCGAATCATCTGGCATGAAGCAAGATTTCTTCCCATTTGCTTTGCAACACACAAAATGTCCCCAATACTGATCAAGACAGATATCTTTCCTGTCTCTCCTCCAGAAAAGTTGCTTCTTTTTTGGGGTTCCGTCTGTGACTACTACCCAAAGCACAGGTAGCACGCTTACTTGCAGGAACATAGTCAATAACATAGTGCAATTTTCGTACTTGCGTCCCCTTACTGACGCGATAGACACTTCACCTACGAATCCTATCTTCCAGTGCGACTCTGCAAACACAAGGGCCTTGATCCAAGGAAGAAGTGAAGCTGCGAAGCTTGAAGATTGCGATGCCTGCAGCCACACTGTGTGGAATAACCAGGCAATACATTTGCTGCATCGCTTTGGGCAAGGAACTTTGTAGTGGCCGACCGAAATGGAAACCAACAGCCATCATTGTCAACGCCTGTCCATGAATGCAAATCTAACTGGGCCGAAAACAAATGCAACAAAGACAGCAAGGGGACCACAAACCAGTAGTTTTTGCGGAGTAGGTTTAGGGTGCAGCGCCTCCCCCATGCCCCCCAACAGCCTTACGACATTTATGTGGGATAATTAGTGTTAAAGGCGGAAAACAAGAACGACGACACCAGAGACAACAACAGAAAGAAGAAGGAAGAACAACGACGAGAACAACAATAACACGGCACAAAGGAAAAGAACAGAAAGGAAACGGATCAAAACCAGAACGCTGTTCTTCCTGTGTTCTTTGGGGGGAGGCGCTGCGCCCTCCCCCCCATGCCCCCCACCAGCCGTCGGAAATTTATGTGGGGTAATGTTTAAGGCACAATACAAGACAGACGACACCAGACACAAGAACAAGAAGAAGAAGGAAGAACAACAACGAGAACAACAATAACAAGGCACAAAGGAAAAGAAGCGAAACGAAACGGATCAAAAGATCTCTCCCCTTGAAGGGGTGGAGGTGGGGGGGGTGGTGTACCCCCCCCACCTTGGATGGGCACAGCTGGGGGGGGGTGGTGCACCCCCCCCAACCTATGGATGGGAACAGCTGGGGGGGGGGTGGTGCATCTCCCATGGTCTGAAGGTAAGCTGGGGGTGGTGGATATTTAGGCTTTGAGGTAGGGGATGGTGCGTTGTGCAGGAAGATGATACTAGCAAGGCTGGAGGGGGGGGTGGTGCAGCCACTTCTAGCTTGAGCGGGCTTGGAGCAAGGGTTGGGGGGGGGGGGAGGTGCACCTCCCCCTAGCTTGAATGAAAATGAATGCCAAATGGAGAACTCTCCTTTAAATAAAGACTTAGAATTTAGACCATGGCATTGGAAGGCAAGGGGGGGAAGTTTAAATAAAGAGTTAGGTTTTAGATCATGGCATTGTGGAAAGGCAAGGGGGGGGAAGTTTAAATAAAGAATTCGATTTTAGATCATGGCATTGTGGAAAGGCAAGGGGGGGAACTTTAAATAAAGACTTAGAATTTAGATCATGGCAAGATTTTAGATTATGGCATAGTGGATGGCAAGGGAAGGGAAGTTTGAATAAAGAGGTAGATTTTAGATCATGGCATTGTGGAAGGCAAGGGGGGGAAACGTTTAAATAAAGAATTCGATTTTAGATCATGGCATTGTGGAAAGGCAAGGGGGGGAACTTTAAATAAAGACTTAGAATTTAGATCATGGCATTGGAAGGCAAGGGGGGGAAGTTTAAATAAAGAGTTAGGTTTTAGATCATGGCATAGTGGAAGGCAAGGGGGGGAAGTTTAAATAAAGAGTTAGATTTTAGATTATGGCATAGTGGATGGCAAGGGAAGGGAAGTTTGAATAAAGAGGTAGATTTTTAAATCATGGCATTGTGGAAGGCAAGGGCGGGAAAAGTTTAAATAAAGAATTCGATTTTAGATCATGGCATTGTGGAAAGGCAAGGGGGGGAAAAGTTTAAATAAAGAATTCGATTTTAGATCATGGCATTGTGGAAGGCAGGGAGGGGGGCGCAAGTGAGTAGGCTGGGGGGCGCTATTGGAGGCGCAAGTGATCGGTTTGAGGCGCAAGTGATCAGGCGGCGCAACCCTCTCAAAAGCCTTTCTCAAACACCTTTCGAACCTTGCTCAAACCCCCTTCAAACCTTTCCGAAGCCCCCTTGAAGTCTTCTGAAGCCCTTCTGAAGCCCCCACCAAGCCGCCTTGAAGCCCTCTTCACCTTGAAGCCCCCTTCAAGCCCTTCTCAAGCCCCTGAAACCCTTCTGAAGCCCGCTTGAAGCCCCCTTCACCTTGAAGCCCCATTGAAGCCCTTCTGAAGCCCCCTTGAAGCCCTTCTGAAGCCCCCTTGAAGCCCTTCTCAAGCCCCCTTCAAGCCCCCTTCGAAGCCTTCACCTTCAAGCCCCCTTGAAGCCCCTTTGAAGCCCCCTTGAAGCCCCCTTGAAGCCCTTCTCAAGCCCCCTTCAAGCCCCCTTGAAGCCCCCTTGAAGCCCCCTTGAAGCTCCCTTGAAGCCTTCTCAAGCCCTCTTAAAGCCCCCTTCAAGCCCTTGAAGGCTTCACAAAGGTGAAGCCCCCTTCAAGTCCCCTTGAGAAGGGCTTGAGGCCCCCCTTGAAGCCCCCTTCAAGCCCCCTTGAAGCCCCCTTGAAGGTCTCGACCTGCAAGCCCCTTCAAGCCCCCTTCGTGCCCCCTTCAAGCCCCCTTCAAGCCCCTTCGTGCTTTCTGAAGCCTTCATGATGGTTAGGCCCCTTGAAGCCCCCTTGAAGCCCCTTTGAAGCCCCCTTGAAGCCCACCTTGAAGCCCCCCTTCAAGCCCCCCCAAGGCCTTTTGAAGGTGAAGGGTCCTATCAATTCCTTAAGCCTTCCCCCTTAAGCCCCCCCTTAAGGTACCCCTTAAGCCCCCCCCCTTAAGCCTTAAGCCTTCCCCCCTGAAGCCCCCCTTAAGGTCCCCCTTAACCCCCCTTAAGCCCCCCTTAAGCCCCCCTTAAGCCCCCCCTTAAGGTACCCCCTTCAAGCCCCCCCTTAAGCCCCCTTCCCCAGGGTACCCTTAAGCCCCCCCTTAAGGTATCCCTTAAGCCCCCCCTTAAGGTTGCGCTGTTTGAAGAGTGAAGGGCCCAGTATGGGAAATCTACAGTTGCCGCACACAGAAACGAATTTCTTTGAACTTTCCTTTAAATCCTGTCGCGCCTGATGGCATGGTCCGGCCCTATAGATTTGAGGCTTGAATAAGGTTTGCTTGAGGTTTGTACATGTGAAAAACTAGCATGCCAGAGTTTTGCCACTTGAAGTGTTCCTGCCATTGTAAACTGTCTGATGGGACGCGTCTTCTGAATTTGTCTGGGGTTCAGATGAAAAAACACGGCAGACATGAACAAATGCATAAGATCTTGACTGAATCACCTGGCCGAAGCATACCTTGACCATGGTTGGGCGATCTGTTCTTTTTCTTTTTTTCCGTCCAACGCCTTCATGGCTTCCGCCAGGTCGTTCAGCAAAGGGCGATCTGTTCTTTTTCACCAATAGCAAGCCCGACGATTTGATCCAACCTGCCAGACTCGTGAGAAGAGCTCAAATTGCCAGACACCAGCCCGCTAGCAGTCATGAGGACTTAGCGGTAAGTCAAAGCATAAGGATGGCTTCGTATGCATGAACACAGGCTTTGTGATCGGCGGGAAGAAAAAGACTCGCTGTTTCCGCAGTGCTCATATTTTTATTTGTGCAGCTGGTCAGTCGTCAAGCTTTTGCCGTATGGCCCTGGTCATCCAGGGAAGTTGTCTCACTTGCTGCTTGGCTTTGAGCAAGCTGTAGTGAGCACTCTGCAGGTTCTCTAGCAAAGCGCTGCACACAGCATGGTGCTGGGTAACCTCCTTGATGTGGATGAGCCGTTCATCATCCATAACCAGCTCGGAGCTGCTCATCACGGTGGGATGAACACAGGGACACCTTTATTTCTTGCTTGCTGCTTAAATTAATCTGACTGAATTAGTTAGCTCGTACCACCCCCGTTAATGAATGTGTGCAAGGACCTAGAGCAAGGTTGAAGCTTCAACGGACAAAGCTGAGAAAACAATTTAGGAGCAGTCTGACAGTTGAAGATAGGTGGGGAAAATGCACAGAAAGTCCCCATGAATGTCATACGCTCAACGGACTTTCGCACACAAAAGCACTGTCAGGTTTACGGCAGCGTCCGACATGAATCGTGGCAATCCCCACGTTTCGCTGTCCCCCCCGCCGCGGTGGAGGAATTGCGTGGGTCCCGGCGGGTTTGAAGATCGTAGGAGTCCCGATTCATAGGGAGGTGTTTTTTCCCGTTTGGTGTTTTGTACATAGCATCATGCTCCGCCGCGGAGCAAGAACCCTCATTTGCCTGCGTGGCAGATCATATTTCAAGTCCGCGTGATGCTACGATTTCAAAATACACTAATCCAGCGTGCTAGGTTGAAACAGTATGTCGTTTTGAGGATTCTTCCGTATTGCAGCTTCTGAGCATTCTGCATAATGTGCTTCACTGAGTGCCAATTCTGTGCATGACTGTGTACAGGTCGTGTTATGCTACCTGTGGTGGATTTATTTTCAATGTATGGATGCAACCTGCTGGGTTGTTATTGCACAGATGCGCAAAGATGCATTTGAATTCAGATGATTTGTCCCCGAGAAAAAGAAAGTCCGTAATATCAAGTGCGTGATTGAAGATTGTTGAGAAGAATGGTTTTCTTTTGTAACTAGTCCATGTGGGCCTACGTATTGTGACTTGTGAGCCGATGCGTTTTGTTGACGTTGATACGTTTTCTAACAAAGCGTGACGCGTTGGCGATGTTGTGCACTAGTTGTGCCATAAACACAGGATTAATCAAAGTACACACGTATTTTTGCAATACATCTGCAACTAGTGTGAAGATGCGACTACGTGTGCAAGTCCTCACTGGAAGTTGAACAGATGACAGCTTTCTATACATATGTGTGGCATTCAAGCCTTTTTCCTTTTTTTGATACTTCACTGGACTTCGGCTGTCTATGGATGGGAAACGCAGCAAAAGGGGGATGGAAATATACACTCCCGTGCATATGGACTGCATGTGCTACGTTTCTGGATGTAACTTGCATGGTGGCTACAACATGACGTTGTCAATGGATTATTTGGGCAGAGCTCTGAAAATGATGCAGAATGGTTTGAAGACAACTGGAATTGGTTACAATACTGTGAAGATGCGTTTTATGTGCATGTGAATGTTTTTCGTCAACTTGGTGAAGAAGGAGAATGTTTTTGGAACTGAAATTCATTTGCAACGAGGTTTTCTGGAGTGCAAGTGAATTTGGAGATGATTTTGGTGTGGACGACTTTTTGGTCAAGGTCAACGTTGTTTTTCAAACACATGTGCATGCGTTTTCAACCACAACCTTGACTGGATTTGTTTTCTGCATGATGCGTTTTGTTTTCGGAAGCTGCCAACTATTTTCGTCAACAGTTTGGATGTTTTTGGAATTTGTGCAAACAATGCGTTTGAAGAGAAGTTGGAAATGGAGATGAGTTTGATTTGGAGAGATGGTGAATTCATCACCAATGAATTCACCAACATGAAGATGATGTTTTTCTACTGCCGCCGTTGCATGTTGCAAAGGCAAAGCAGCTGAGACAGAAGAAGTTCAACCATAGCATGCTGCTTGTGCACGACAAACAACTTGCTTTCGTGTATTTCCTGTGTGGAAAAGGATTTGAGAGTTTGCAGTGACAGCCGTCGTGTTTTGGGGTAATTTGTTTTTACACCCTCGACGCGGAGTTAAGCCGACCCCATTCGACGCGAGACGCACGCGCACGCGACTAGTGGTTGTAATTAGGTCCTGTTGGATTTTCGCATTTTGGTTGAAATACCTGAACTTGTCTTGAATATTTGTCACAGTCATCACTACTCGTGATGACTTGGTATTATATTGGGAGGACAGTGCTCTATCGGCAAGCACTACTTCTTTAATTTTTGCATTATGTTTAGATGATTTTTGCTCAACCTATCTCTTATTGAGAGAAGTTGATGGCAGTGGTGAGGATGCTGAAAGCTCCCATCACTGCTGCTGGCGGCAGTGATGTGTTGGTTGCGTTGGGCTCCTTTTTGGCTTGTTTTGGTCGTGTTCCTGGTGTGTTTTTGTTGATTGCGTGGGTCGATACGCATTTCTGACCGGGGGAAATGCATTTTTACCCAACGCTGACGTGGATAGGTTGTTGTTTGCCGCCACTCTTTGTACAGTTTACGAGATGTTCTCATCTCCTTTTGCTTGTAATTTTATCCTCACCTTCAGGACCGAGCCACTGAGCTTTATCGGCCACTCCAGAGGAAAAAAAACACAACTTCTCTTTAATGGAGAGGTATTTGACCTCTTTTGGTTTTGTACAACATGGTGTCCATCTTCATCTATGAGAGCGGAATATGGACAATGCATTGGGAGAGGTATTTGACCTCTACTGACTTGTTTCATCTATTGTGATGCCCATCTTCATCTGTTGAGCTGAGCCTGGACATTACTTTGTGATTGGGACATTTGGTTTCCATCGTGTACATTTATAGCTGGTGATTCTGCATTGCATCGTTATTTGGTGATTTCATCGAAACTCTTCGTATTGATTTTGGTGGAGATTGTGTGACGTAGAGCGGTGCAATCGTTGCACAAAATGGCCTCGTGGCAGCGGGGCGTGTGTGTGGAACATCTGAATAGATGTAAAACTTCTACCTGATGATGTCGATTTTTGCTGCTAGTTAGGCTTTCGTTTTTTCACATCATGTTGGTTTGCCAATCTCAAACGCCGTTTACATTTCAAAATCGAATTTAGAGCAGGGGGCGCCGGGGGCACTGATGAGACCGGCGCTAACAAAGACACTCATCAGTTGCCTGTGATATCGATGAGGACGCTCATCGACGTACCTGCTTCTTTTTCATGTCAATTTTCTGCAATGGGGCCTGGCTAACCCAAAAACCATCATGCCGTTTCCAACCAACTTGATTTCAATGATTTCTATATTGCTCAATTTCCTCGTTTGCACGGCTTTCGCAATCTGAATTTCTGCCGACTATTGCAGATGGAACAGTTGCTTCTAATTGGGACCCAACAGGGATTACTTTTCGATCTTTCTCAGATCATGTCATCAATGCTCTCCTGTCAGGTTTAACTGAAATGTTTTTGCACGTACGATGCATTCCACATTAGTAATTCGATAAAATATTTCTGAGCAAGTGTGTGTCCTGGTGCCTGTCTGTGTGTCTGTTTGTGCGTCCCGTGTCTGTCTCTTTGTGTGCGTGTATGTCTGTGCCTGTGTGTGTGCGCGTGTATGTGTCTTCCTCTTTGTGTTCTGTTTGTGTGTGTGAGTGTGGTATCTTTGTTTGTGCGTTTGTGTGTGTATGTGTTTCTTTGCTGTTTGTCTCTGTCGGTCTGTCAAATTTTGTGTCTATCTTTGTCTATTTCTGCTTAGAACATAGCAGTTCTATCTCCTTTCTGCTGATCATCTGCATCATCTTCAATGAAATTTTTACCTACAATGTCTTTGATACTACTTACAAGAGAGTAACATGCTCTTCTACGCCTTTCGCTCTATTGAGTGTAAAACTGTCTGTGTGTCAAGGTTTCTGTGTGTAAAAACATCTCTGTGTAAAAACGTCTGTGTGTAAAAGTGTCTGTGTGTAAAAACGTATGTGTGTCAAGGTGTTTGCGTGTAAAAGTGTCTGCGTGTAAAAGCGTCTGTGTGTAAAGGCGTCTGTGTCTAAAAACGCCTGTGTGTAAAAGCGTCCGTGTATAAAAACATATGTGTGTAAAAGTGTCTATGCGTAAAAACATCCGTGTGTAAAAGTGTCTGTGTGTAAAAACTTCCGTGTGTAAAAGCGTCTGTGTGTAAAAAAATCTTTGTTTGAAAACGTCTGTGTGTAAAAACTTCTGTGTGTACAAATTTCTTGGTGTAAAAACTTCTGTGTGTAAACGCGTCTGTGTGTAAAAACGTCTGTGTGTAAAAACGTCTGTGTGTAAAAACGTCTGCGTGTAAAAACGTCTGTGTGTAAAAACGTTTGTGTGTAAAAGTCTCTGTGTGCAAAAACGTTTGTCTGTAAAAAATTTGGTGTGTGAAAAACTATACGAAAGATACGATGCAAACTATTGTCTTGTGTTTGTGATATATTGTCTTGATACTCCTCTTCTCGTCAGCCTATAATACATCTTTAATATATTGTCTTGTAATAGAGTGTCTCCATCTTAACAACAGAAGACTCTGCTCCTCTACGCTCTCGGGCCATCCGTCGTCTAGTTTGGAAACTAAAATTTTGACACGAAATTCCGAAATCATGTTTCTGAAACTCAAAAGACATCAGCACAACCCAACAAAAGGTCAAGTTCTGGCATCCAATCACCAGTATGGTGAAAATGGTTTGCACTGGGTTGAAGGTCACGCCTCAAACAATGGCATCGTGTCCATTGACTTAAAATAAACCATTGCCATGTTGCAAACGAAATTTGACACCGGTCTTGGTTTGAACCATTCGTTCGGATGCGGACTTCCATGCTTTCCGATTGCGTTTGGTGTGTAAGTTGGGTTGGTTCGTATGACATTATTCAACCAATGTATTTAGCATGATGGCAATTGAAATAAATAATTGCACCTCAAGGCAACAACCAATTCGCAGCTCTGCAGTTGTGATTCGGCTTAATGGAACAACAATTCAATAAAACAAAACATTGGATGCGTTAGGTTGGTGTGACATTTTCACAATCGCTGGCATCAGTTACATGCAAATCGCCCCTTCTGCAACTTGGAAGTTGCCTCATTTGGTGCACATCGCATCTCCCTCCACTCAGCGCCTTGGGATTTCTTGTGCGCTGCAGCCTGTACTGGGCGCTACTTCCATTGCTGTTGTGGGTCGATTCAATCGAAAATTTAAAGTTGCTGGGGCAAGGCAATCGCACCCCGTTCAGATGAGCAGCACTTGTGAAACTTCGAGCGCAGGGGAACTGTTTTTGTATGACCAAAATTTGGGTTATGCCGCTTTCGAAGCTGGTGATCCTGGTGATCGGCTAGGCTCGAAAGCGCTGGTTTGTGTTGGAGGTTTGACGGATGGGCTGTTAAGTTTGAGGTATTTGCCCAATTTGGCCAAGGCACTGAAAACGCTGGGGTGGCGAACTTTCCAACCGGTGTTGCAGAGCAGCTATCGGGGTTGGGGGTTTGGAAGCCTTCAAGATGATGCTGAGGGACTTGATAAACTTTTGTCCTTTTTGGAAACGAACCGTGGCATTTCAAAAGTGGTGGTGCTAGGTTCTTCCACAGGCTGCCAGGATGCAGTACATTTCTTGAAGGTTGGGATGAAAAAATCTCTGGTGCACGGAATCGTTTTACAAGCGCCTGTGAGCGATCGTGAAGCGCTCTTGGCCGAACAGCGTAGTGAGGACGAACTTACACAGTTGGAACGGTTTAAACAAGTGGCATCTCAAATGATTTCTGAGGGCAAAGGATCAGAAGTGCTTCCCAGGAGCGCATGTCAGCTCTTTGGACCACCTGACGTCATCACTGCCTACCGTTTCGATTCACTGACTCGGCGGATGGCCGACGACGACATGTTCTCCTCCGATTTGACGGAATCAGAGCTGAGGGAGAAACTCGGACATGTGAACGTGCCTTGCTTGCTGGCCATTTCTGCAGATGATGAGTACGTGCCACCTTTTGTTGATTCCACTGCCTTGTGTCACCGCATGGCCAATGCAATGGCTGCCTTTCCAGCCAACTTGACCAGGTCAGTGATTTTGCCCAATGGCGGCCATGGGGTTCGCAGCCCTGAAGGTCAGGCGCAGTTCATCAATGCAGTTACTGACTTCGTTTCGGACTTGGACCAGAAACTGCTGCGGCGCCTGGATTGGGAGACTGCCCTGGCTGCAGATCTCCAAGACCGCGCTGCTGCGTGTGGTCGCCCCTTGCTGGTGGCGCTGGCTGGCATGCCGGGTGCAGGGAAGTCGACCACTTCGGGGGTTCTGAGGCGTTTGTTACATCCGAAGTGTTTCGTGGTTCCCTTGGATGGTTTCCATGTGCCCCTGCAGTCGTTGAGGTCGAGGCCGGATGCGGATGATGCTGTCTATCGCCGAGGGGCTGCTGATACTTTTGACCCTGAGGGACTTTGTGAGAAATTGCGGCAAGTGGTTGAGGGCCAGGAACCCAAAGTGTGGTTTCCCGATTTCGACCATGTTGCCTGGCCGCATCGTTTTGATGGTTTTCTTTGACGCAATTTCATGGTCACAATTCAGAAAATTTATTTTCGGATATTTTCGGCACATGTGTGTGGCCTTGCAGAAAACAAACCTTGTTCTGTAAACCACCTATATACATTTTCGACAGGTGGACCGATAATTACACCTAATTCTGCATATTATATATATATACATATACTTTTATCTTGACCTACACGAAGAGTGGGCACTAGTATCAGAAAATTACAGGCCCCAGGAACAAATCGTTCAGTGCAACTATTTGTGGGTTACAAAAATAACATGTCTTGTATGGGATAAAAAGGATGTAAAAGGTAACTATTGGGTAGCCCATACAAAATGGGATAATCATCCAGTACAGTGTTACTATTTTCTATGGGATAAAAGTTTTGATAAAAGGTTAACCCAGCATTTCATGGTCAGAGGGTACCTTCGAGATCCTTCGAGGCCGTTGGTGATCCCGTGGACGATACGCTGTGCTTCGAACGGAGCCTGCATCGGATTGTGCTGGTGGAGGGGCTCTACCTCTTGCGGCAGCAGGATGGGTCTCTTGGCTGAGGGGAAAAACCATGGAAAATGCCTTAAATTCCTATGGGAGATCATCATTTTCCTTATTCAATGGCCTGAAAACGAGGTGATTATATATAGCTCATTTTAAACATACTCAAATGGGTATTTATGAATGAGATATCTCAAAAAAATGGAGAGATATTCCGCGGCTGAAATCTATGCGGATGTGCAGGGAATATTGAAAATTATTAACTATCACCAATGGGTACAATGGGTTTGAAACGGTCACATCCACAAGTGGTGTTATAACCGGCAAAGGGGATCTTTCTGGGTACGGTTCAAAAAATAGGGAAATGAATCAATCAGCCGTGAACAATGGGGGTATTCATCGGCAATCATGGGGATATATGGGCGCATGAACCTTCAGGAATATTGGGATAGCGAGATTGAACTGGTGGGCATAAATGCTGCTTAATAGATGGAAATAGATGTAAATAGATATTATATAAATGTATATATATATATATAAAATATATATATATATATACATAAATGATATTCAGGGAGTCCTCTCAACAATGGGCGAACACGTAGGTCTTGTGAATTCATGGCAAAGCCGAGAAAAATGAGGGTCTTCACCAGGATGTCATGGCGATCGTCTATATGCCGCTCCAAATCTTTTGGAAATTCCAGAGCTTAAAAGTTGAAGATGGGCTACCCTCTGGTAATTTAACATAGCTATGGAAAATCACCATTATTAATGGGAAAATCCACTATTTCTATGGTCATTTTCAATAGCTATGTTATATGTTAAATTACCAGAGGGTATGTTCAAAAGCGATGCGAACCATTAGGTTGACATCAAAACTCTAGTTTTGCCAGTGCAAGCGGGTGCTTTTTCCTGTTACCCAGGGGAAAAAATGCATTTCAATCCCTGGTGGAAAACTGAGGTGGGGGTCACTAGCGGATTTTTTTGACTACAAGATCTATCTGGAGGCAGACTTGGAGGTCCAGAATCGATGTCTGGGGGGTACTCGGAATTGAGGAACCAACGGCTAAAGAAAAGGTACCAAAATTGACCCCGGCAGTGATCGCCCAAAAGGACATCATGGCCGCATCTTGGGTCGTTAAATACACTTGAAATGGTCGTGAAACCCCATGAAGTAGTATTGTGATTTTCTGACCACCCCATCCTCAAGAAGGACTTGTGGCCCTTGTGGCCCTTGTGGCCGCTGACTTGCCATGGCAGGAGTGCATTGCGCGGGTCAAGGAGCGCAACAAAGCCATTCCAGGCAAAATGAAGGGACGACCGATGACCCCTACAACTTGTGGGACAGGAAAGTATTAGAAACCCGTTCAAGTCACTTCAAGTCATTCAACCCCAGTTCCCGACTTAAAAAGGGAAATCATGTAAGTATCCACATAGGTAATCATGCCAAAACCAGTATTGGGGTTTGATGTTGAATAACCATTATTGAGATACAGTCATAACATGTCATAACCATTACAATGTCATATGCTTTACATTTGGTACCTATAGTGGGGTCCGATGTCCTGCGAGGCTACACTCCCGAAGAAATCGATCGGCGCTGTGATGAGGTGGACAGAGCAAATGCGAAGGCGGGAGGGGCACAGCTGCCAGGTCAGGTTGAGGCGGTTGAGGGGGCGTCCTTGTCTACTATGAATTCAGTAAAAGATTGAGGTTGATGAACATTTTTTGTTTTTTTTTTGACATCATATCCACTATACAAACGCTTTAGATTGACAATGTCACTCTGATATCTTTGATCTCAACAGCGTCTTGCGTCTTAAACAAGCGATTGCTGAGAGATGGATTCTCTGTTCGCAGGTGGTTCAGGAGTCGGTGAATCAGGCTGACTTAATTGTACAAACTGACCTGGACAAAGCATCCAGATAGGTTGAAGGACAGTTACTGATGAGAAAACAGCACGGAGATACCTCAGAATCCTCAGCACTTGAGAATGGGTTTTATCAAGAATGGGCTAGCTCTAGCATCCAGTGATTTCATGAAAAATCTCCCTGTTCAAAGTGCCAGTTTGGGGCATCCACCGATTTGGGCGCCTTTTTAAGGGCGATCCAAGATGGGACCAACATCACGCGACTTGTTTGGGATGTGTGAGCTGAGAGCTTTGTGATATCAAGAGACACAGTCCATGAGTCTACCATGCGCATATAAGGATACAGATATGCATCCAAGAGGCAACCAAGATTCAACTGCAGTGCTTGAATACGTTTCAATTGGAAGAGTGAATCTCAAGTTGCAAGCTATGTGCAGGTGGGCTAGTTTCTTTCCTTTGTACCCATCCGCACTGCCCCAGGGAATTGCCTGTGTATAACCCAGCTATGCAGCTTTGAGTCACCACCATGGCTCGTCAACGAAAAAAGGGTGATGCGAACGCCGAGCAACAGCAGCCTGCGAATGGCGCAGGCTGGTGGGATCCCCTAAATCTGCTCATGAATGGGTTACCCTCTGGTAATTTAACATAGCTATTGAAAATGACCATTTATAGTGGATTTTCCCATTAAAAATGGTGATGTTCCATAGTTATGTTAAATTACCAGAGGGTAATCAAATAGCCATCAATTGGGGGCTGTGCTCCATTTTCAGACCCATTCGTGCCATGCAAAAAAGTCCAGGGCAAAAAGCTTCGTCCTTCTGCTCCTGGAAGTGCTGTGGAGTCGCTTGAATCTTTAGCAACGCTGCTGTATTGAAGGTTGAATCCCAAGGTTACCATGAGACACATTGATATACTTGCTACATCTTGCTACTTGCAGCTGTCATTAAAAAGTTCAACACTTGGACTTGGAGGGTCCACTTGCTGATGGTCCCAGGTCACTCTTGGGCTCATTTTAGGGCTAGCAACCCTATCTGCACTGCTGCTGCTGTCCTTTACTCCAGACCCATCTACGGAGCTGGTTGACCCTTGGAGCCGTTCTTCTTTCGTGTCAAGATGTTTTGCATCCTGCTGGGATTTCTTGCCATTCCATTCCATTCTCCTAGACTTTTGGAGCCCAGGAATCGCCCAGGGGCGCACCTGATGTGACGTTTGCCAACACGGCGATTCCCTTGGTGAGAGACTTCGTGAAGTCCAACTACAAGGACTATCGGAAAGGAAAGGCCACTGGGAATCAAGCCACTGGCTGTTTTTCCCTATGTAGCAACTCAAAAGTGTAGAAAATGGTTATACTGTGCAAATCATTTGTTTCTCGATTTCTTGACATAAACACAGGTTGGGGGTTCCTATATGATCCTATGTATATATATATATAATATAGATTAGATACACGATTCTGTGGATTTTAGAATTAGATTCACTGTGGAATCAAACCATTGGACATTCTATTCAATAATTGAAAACTGGATTCCCACAATATATGTGTATATAAATATACTGTATACATATATATATATATTTATACATATATACACATTATATATACATATATACATACACATTATATATACACATTATACATAAATATATATATATAAATATTCAACTATGCTCAACATATTCACCATCCGAGAGCTGGGATGATGATTAATAGCATTGACTGATATTTCTGGGATGGCAACCGAGCCATTTTGAATTTAGAAGGCAACTTTTTTGGGTTTGTGGAAAATCGAGGGGGGGCTAATTCGACCAATTGACTTTTTCTTTTTGTTATCATCTTGCTTCGCAACATATTCCTAAGACTTGGCTTGGTGGAGGTAGTACATTCGGAGGTTGTTGACGTTGGAGGGAGGCTCTGTTTATTGGTTTGTGGTTGCACAATGCTCAAGGTTCTCCCTTGTACAGTTGTCACTTTCAATAGGACCCAGAAACACCAAACATTCATTTTGCCCGTGAGTTAATGGCAGTTTTCTTACTACCAAAGTAGGTATATAGATTGAGTCACTTGACCTCGCGGCTTCTGTCCTAGCAGCTGTATTGCAAGTTTTGGTGTGATTTTAGTCCTATTACCATTATGTTGTATCATTATCGATTCTTAGTTTTTTATTAATGACTATGATGATTATGACTATCATCACTTCATCACTCTTTACTCTGTGATTTGGGTACATCATTGCCCAACATTTTCAACCCGGGTTCCGAACCCCAACAACCCATTCCCAGCGTTGGGAGTTGGGAGCTCAGGTGACCTTGCGACACCTGAAAAATCACATCGTGGCGCACAGCGATTTGGGCCTCAGCTACGAGGAGCGCGGCGGCCGCGGCGGAGCTCGAAATCTGAACTGAGGAAGTTCTGATGGAATCTGAACTGAGAACTTGAGTTCTGATTTTCCAGAACGACTTAGGCTGGGAGAAATCCTCCCCGCGAACTGGACTGTTCGGATGAAATCTAAAGTGTTGCGGCAGTCTTGTGTGCTAGGACCTGCGCGATGATCGTTATTCTGCCATTATCGAAGATGAAGTGGACGCTATTGTGGGCAGATGCGACGGTGGCAAGACGCTTGGCTCCGCGGAAGTGGCCCAAAGTCCCCAAGGATTCGGGTTTGTGGCTGGAAGTGATGTGCTAAACACAACGGAAACCCCAATTTCGACGGTTGATAACCCCCTAAACGCAAAAATATGGATTAATTATGGAACTTTGGAATGAAACCGGGTGACCATTATGAAACATGTTCAAGGGTTTTATCACAACAGATGCTTGTCCTCATTTACCCAAAAATCCTCGGGAGGGTTAGATGCACCTTGCGATTGCTGGTTCCTGCGATGCGATTTTCCAAGGAAGCCTGTGGCCTGTGTCGACGATACATAGTCCAGGTGAGGAAAAAAACGGGTGCTTCAATGGGATGTAATGTGATTGGCAGAGGGTACTCTAAATGGGGATATCAGCGCAAACAATGGGAGATAGAGTGGGATGGAACTGATTTAACCATAAAAGGTGGCTATGTATGGGGTCAAAGTTTAAGCAAGACTCACAAAACCAAATATGAACTAGGCCGACTAGGCCCATCCAATTTAGGTTTCCCAATTTTTAATCCATGCCGGAATCTTAATGAATCTCACCGAGGGTGTCAAAACTGATTGAACATCTGAAGACCAGTGATATAGATTCACACAATTCGAAGGGAAACGTGTGTTGAAGTCACTAGCCTCACTCTATCCATTTGAACACATACTGTCAACCCGAAAGTGGACAGTTTGCACTTGGTCACTGGCTCGACACAGTGAACAGCCAAAGATGAAGTGAACAAAGTCTTTCTTACGGAAAGTGTTCAGCGTTTCTTCATTTGCTCCTTGATCCTAGCTGTCCTAGCTGTCCTAGCTGTTGCCATTTTCTTTTTTTTAAGGTTTCAATATTTAGAACAAACAAGAGGAGCAACCAACCCCCAAGAGTCTGCGGATTCATCATTTTGCCCACCCCCGTTGAGATGCCATGTCCATCGTCGGGCGTTTCCGGTTGATTGTACCTGGTGCCACTGCCAAAGCAGCACCCAAACTGGGACAGGCGTTGGGACCCTTGGGGATCAACATGGTGAATTTCTGCAAGGACTTCAATGCGAGAACCACCAAGGTGCGACCAGAAGTGCCCATTCAGGCCACGCTGGTGCCACGAACTGACCGCACCTACAAATTCTTCATTCGTTCGCCACAGGCGCCCTGGTTCCTGCTACGATGTGCTCGCTTGCCAAAGGGCAGCGATTATGGAAACGGTGCGCCGGCTGTGGGGAACATCACGTTGAAGGAGCTGTATCATATCGCAAAAGCCAAAAGTATGGATCCGCAGTTCATTGGAATCCCAACCAGAACCATTTGTCTCTCCCTGATGCGCACAGCCAAACAGATGGGTATCAAGATCACCCGGGAGCTGGATCTGGAGTTTGCCAAACGCAATGATGAGCCAGTTGAAGGCTTGGAAGAGAGGAGAAAACAGCTGAGGCTGCTGAACAAGGCCTCCAAAAAGGGCAAAAAGAAGTGAGTGGTCGCCAAAATGGCCTACTGGATCCTGGACGTTTTCCTCTGCGATGCTGAAAGACTTAGATGTTTGATTTGCCCCAGCATGAGACCTGTGTGGCAGTTTCGTCACACAAGTCTTGCCGGACAAAGCTTGAATCTGGAAATGGTGAAAATCCGCACAGCTTTGGCAGTAGGGAAACTTTTAAATCATATCGATGTTGGCATGTAGATCCACTTCTCTTGCTCCACTCAGCAAAGTCCCCATGTTTCGTGGCTTTATACTTCTCACATTTAGATGAGGTGTGAAGTTGAAGTGACGATGCATCGTGCACCCTATTGGACTCCCTTACTGGGGCAAGCTTGAAACACTTCAGATAGTATGGGAGATCGACATCGACAACATTCATGAACTGTGTAATAGGATGTAATAGGATGTAATAGGTATTTGGCAGCCAGCAAACTGCACAGCAAAGTGATCTTTTTCTCGCAGGGCAGTGTAGCTCCCAGAAAATTCGCCATTTTGGTGGATTTTGTTCCCAAGTTTGGGACATACCAGACTACCATGAAAGATCAATGGTCAAACGGGTGTTCACGTTGTATTTGTTGAAGCCATTCTTTCAATCGATGCGAACAGGAGAGAAATGCAAAAGAGTCAGAATAGAGCGAGTGCTACACATGTACACATGTTTGCATTCGCGGTAAACGGAGTCCTCACACATTTGTTTACTCGGCTGTTGGAATTTACTAAGCGAATGACTAAATGACCATCAGCTCTGGCCAAGTAAGTGTCTGAAAAACCACACGAAATCAGAACAAGCACTGGGCAACAGCAACATGGTGGAACCCGGGAATGCGCAGGCACGAATGCATTTTGTGTTTGAGGTCAGAAACAGCCAAACTTATTGAAATTTGAAGTTGGGATTCTTGGATGCGAAGTTCTTTCGCCCTTTGCAGCAACCCTTGCTGAACTGGACAGTGGAGGTAGAACTGAGCACCGACCAGTCCAGCGAGGCAGGTTTTTTCTTGGGGGGTAAAGCCTGGCTACGATGGCGGAGACTCAGGATAATTACACCAATATCTTGCTCAAGACAATGGCATGGTGACTTGTCACCATACGAAACGGTGCCTTATCCAACCTGATGGCATGTCCCTGCAGGTGCTGGGCGAAGAGGTTCGGTTTCAGCGAGACGCGTTGGGGTGTGACGTTCCTTTGATGCACAAGTTGGTGAGAAGAAGTTTTGATAGGTCACGGTTGCACTGGAGATCATACTGATGTTATAAATAAAACTAAATTAGTGATATGTAATTACACGGATGATAACATAATATGTCTATTTGATATTACATGACATGATATTCGTTTAGGACAATATGATGTATGATGTAATCATCCATACATTATATACCAGTAGTACCGCACAAGGCGGTGGCGGAAGTTTCAAAAATAAGACACCTATAGGAGAGGTTGGTTGTTGTGAATCAGGGATGGCAAAGCGAAGCCACTGCTGGATCGAAAGGTGATTGATGTCTCCTCTCTTTCTCTCTCTTTCTCTGACTATCTACCTACCTACCTACCTATCTATTTTCTATGTATCTATCTATCTCTCTATCTATCTATCTCTCTCTCTCTCTCTTTCATCTGTCTATCTGTTTAGCTGTCTACCTGTCTATCTGTCTATCTATCTATCTCTCTCTCTCTCTCGCTTTCATTTGTCTATCTGTCTAGCTGTCTACCTGTCTATCTGTCTATCTAGCTATCTATCTGTCTATCTGTCTACCTGTCTATCTGTGGTCCAGTGTCATTGAGTGTAATGTAGTGTAGTGTAATGTAGTGTAGTGTAGTGTAATTCAGTGTAGCCGAGTGTAGTGGAAGGTAGTGTAGTGTAGTGTAATGTAGTGTAGTGGAGTGTAGTGTAGTGGAATGTAGTGTAATGCAGTGTAATTTAGTGTAGTGGAGTGTAGTGGAGTGTAGTGGAGTGTAGTGGAGTGTAGTGGAGTGTAGTGGAGTGTAGTGGAGTGTAGTGGAGTGTAGTTGTAGTTGTAGTTGTAGTTGTAGTGTAGTGTAGAGTAATGTAGTGAAGTGTAGTGTAGTGTAATGTAGTGTAGTGGAGTGTAGTGTAATGTAGTGTAGTGGAGTGTAGTGTAATGTAATGTACTGTAGTGTAGTGTAATTTAGTGTAGTGGAGTGTAGTGGAGTGTAGTGGAGTTGTGTAGTTGTAGTTGTAGTTGTATTTGTAGTTGTAGTGTAGTGTAGTGGAAGGTAGTGTAATGTAGTGTAGTGTAGTGAAGCGAAGCGAAGGGACATCTGAACCTCCAAAAGTCGCGCGAACATGTGGTGTTTTGTACATTTTGACTTGGAAATGTGCTTCGCGCCACAACGGCGTGCATTTTTTTGACATCTCAACTTCCAAAAGTGGTCCGAGACCGCCAGTTTTTAACACTTTTGACTTCGAAATGTGCTTCGCACCACAACGGCGTGCACTTTTTCGACATCGCAACTTCCAAAAGTGGTCCGGACCTGGTGTGTTTTGTACATTTTGACTTGGAAATGTGCTTCGCGCCACAACGCCGTGCACTTTTTTGACATCTCAACTTCCAAAAGTGGTCCGAACCCCTAGTGTTTTTAACATTTTGACTTGGAAATGTGCTTCGCGCCACAACGGCGTGCAATTTTTCATCGCTCCTGTGGCCAGCTGGGTCCGCACCCGCCGCTTTAGCGAGCCTACTTTTTGACCCTCCGGAGCCACAAATCATTGGAAAAACACAATGTTTCGCGACTTTCCTACCTTTTCGCGCATCTGTATCTTCTGTCCTCTTACTCTTTCTCTTCTGATCTTCTCTCTTCTAATCTTCCTCTACTCTCTGCCTCTGCCCTGCTCTGCTTTTCATCTGTCCATATTGTCGGAAGTTTGACTTCTAAACTTCCTTCGATGATGCAAAATGGATATGTTATGTTACATGAACATACATCCTTGTGTATACATACGTGCGCTTGGACACAAACATATATGAGATGTGTATGATGTCTATGAAGAAACATGCAAACAGGTTGGGCATGTCGCAAAATGGGCCAGGGTATACACTTTTTTGTTTGTCCTATTTTGTTTGGCAACCAATGGTTGGGATTCTATATTTATCCATGAATCATCCAGTATTGTAGTAAACAATCTATTCCTATGGGTCATTATGGGTCATTATGGGTCATGATGGGTCATTTTCCACATTTTCCATCTGTTACCCATGGAAACAATCATCATTTTCCACATGTTTTCCATAGTTAACTGTAACAGATTCCCCAGCTGTCCCTGGGAGAAGTGCACTGACCTTGGTCCTGGCGATGCGAGGTGCATCCAGACCTTGGAAAGCCTTGGTGCCTCGGATTGGGACTATTTTCCTATACTGCACTGGATTATATGAATGATTAGATATTATACTAATGATATTATAAAAGTGATGATTAAAGATTTATTACTGGATTATATGAATGATTAGAGATTACACTAATGATATTATACAAGTGATGATTAAAGATTTATTACTGGACTTTATGAATGATTAGAGATTATACTAATGATATAATAAAAGTGATGATTAAGGATTTATTACTGGATGATATGAATGATTAGAGATTATACTAATGATATTATACAAGTGATGATTAAAGATTTATTACTGGATGATATGAATGATTAGAGATTATACTAATGATATTTTACAAGTGATGATTAAAGATTTATTACTGGATTATATGAATGATTAGAGATTATACTAATGATATTATACAAGTGATGATTAAAGATTTATTACTGGATTATATGAATGATTAGAGATTATACTAATGATATAATAAAAGTGATGATTAAAGATTTATTACTGGATGATATGAATGATTAGAGATTATACTAATGATATTTTACAAGTGATGATTAAAGATTTATTACTGGATTATATGAATGATTAGAGATTATACTAATGATATTATACAAGTGATGATTAAAGATTTATTACTGGATTATATGAATGATTAGAGATTATACTAATGATATAATAAAAGTGATGATTAAAGATTTATTACTGGATGATATGAATGATTAGAGATTATACTAATGATATTTTACAAGTGATGATTAAAGATTTATTACTGGATTATATGAATGATTAGACATTATACTAATGATATTTTAACACTGATGATTTAAAGATTTATTACGATTTATTACTGGATTATATGAATGATTAGAGATTATACTAATAATATTATAAAAGTGATGATTAAAGATTTATTACTGGATTATATGAATGATTAGAGATTATACTAATGATATTATAAAGTGATGATTAAAGATTTATTACTGGATTATATGAATGATTAGAGATTATACTAATGATATTATAAAGTGATGATTAAACATTTTTACTGGATGATATGAATGATTAGAGATTATACCAATGATATTATACAAGTGATGATTAAAGATTTATTACTGGATTATATGAATGACTAGAAATTATACTAATGATATTTTAAAAGTGATGATTAAAGATTTATCACTGGATTATATGAATGATTAGAGATTATACTAATGATATTATACAAGTGATGATTAAAGATTTCTTACTGGATTATATGAATGATTAGAGATTATACTAATGATATTGTACAAGTGATGATTAAAGATTTATTACTGGATTAAATGAATGATTAGAGATTAAACTAATGATATTATACAAGTGATGATTAAAGATTTATTACTGGATTATGTGAATGATTAGAGATTATACTAATGATGTTATAAAGTGATGATTAAAACATTATTACTGGATGATATGAATGATTAGAGATTATACTAATGATATTATAAAAGTGATGATTAAAGATTTATTACTGGATTATGTGAATGATTAGAGATTATACTAATGATATTATAAAAGAGATGATTAAAAGATTTATTACTGGATTATATGAACGGTTAGAGTTTACATATACTAATGATATTATAAAAGTGATGATTAACGATTTATTACTGGATTATATGAATGATTAGAGATTTTACTAATGATATTATAAAAGTGATGATTAAAAGATATATTACTGGATTATGTGAATAATTAGACATTATACTAATGATATTATAAAAGTGATGATTAAGGATTATTACTGGATTGTATGAATGATTAGAGATTACACTAATGATATTATAAAAGTGATGATTAAACGATCTATTACTGGATGATATGGATGATTAGAGATTATACCAATGATATTGTAAAAGTGATGATTAAGGATTATTACGGGATTATATGAATGATTAGAGATTATACTAATGATATTACAAAAGCGATGATTAAAAGATTTAATACTGGATTATATGAATAATTAGAGATTATACTAATGATATTATAAAAGTGATGATTACAGATTTATTACTGGATTATGTGAATGATTAGAGATTATACTAATGATATTATACAAGTGATGATTAAAAATTTATTACTGGATTATGTGAATGATTAGAGATTATACTAATGATATTATACAAGTGATGATTAAAGATTTATTACGGGATTATATGAATGATTAGAGATTATACTCATGGTATTATAAAAGTGATGATTAACGATTTATTACTGGATTATGTGAATGATTAGAGATTACACTAATGATATTATACAAGTGATGATTAAAGATTTATTACTGGACTTTATGAATGATTAGAGATTATACTAATGATATAATAAAAGTGATGATTAAGGATTTATTACTGGATTAAATGATTGATTAGAAATTATACGAATGATACTATAAAAGTGATGATTCAAGATTTATTACTGGATTATATGAATGATTAGAGATTATACTAATGATATTATAAAAGTGATGGTTAAAAGATTTATTACTGGATTATATGAATAATTAGACATTATACTAATGACATTTTACAAGTGATGATTACAGATTTATTACTGGATTATATGAATGATTAGAGATTATACTAATGATATTATCAAAGTGATGATTAAAGATTTATTACTGGATGATATGAATGATTAGAGATTATACCAATGATATTATACAAGTGATGATTAAAGATTTATTACTGGATTATATGAATGACTAGAAATTATACTAATGATATTTTAAAAGTGATGATTAAAGATTTATCACTGGATTATATGAATGATTAGAGGTTATAATATATAATGATATTATAAAAGTGATGATTAAAGATTTATTACTGGATTATATGAATGATTGAATATTATACTAATGATATTTTACAAGTGATGATTAAAGATTTATTACTGGATTATATGAATGATTAGAAATTATACTAATGATATTATCAAAGTGATGATTAAAGATTTATTACTGGATTATGTGAATGATTAGAGATTATACTAATGATATAATAAAAGTGATGATTAAGGAGTATTACTGGATTATATGAATGATTAGAGATGATACTAATGATATTATAAAAGTGATGATTAAAAGATGATTAGAGATTATACTAATGATATTATAAAAGTGATGATTAAAGATTTATTACTTATATGAATGATTAGAGATTATACTATGATTAAAGATTTATTATATATGAATGATTAGAGATTATATGATATTAAAGATTTATTACGGGATTATATGAATGATTAGATATTATACTAATGATATTATACAAGTGATGATTAAAGATTTATTGCTGGATTATGTGAATTATGTGAATGATTAGAGATTATACTAATGATATTACAAAAGCGATGATTAAAAGATTTAATACTGGATTATATGAATAATTAGAGATTATACTAATGATATGATAAAAGTGATGATTAAAGATTTATCACTGGATTATATGAATGATTAGAGGTTATAATATATAATGATATTATAAAAGTGATGATTAAAGATTTATTACTGGATTATATGAATGATTGAATATTATACTAATGATATTTTACAAGTGATGATTAAAGATTTATTACTGGATTATATGAATGATTAGATATTATACTAATGATTTTATAAAGTGATGATTAAAACATTTTTACTGGATGATATGAATGATTAGAGATTATACCAATGATATTATAAAAGTGATGATTAAAGATTTATTACTGGATTATGTGAATGATTAGAGATTATACTGTACTAATGATATTATAAAAGAGATGATTAAAAGATTTATTACTGGATTATATGAATGGTTAGAGTTTACATATACTGATGATATTGTAAAAGTGATGATTAAAGATTTATTACTGGATTACATGAATGATTAGATATTATACGAAGGATATTATACAAGTGATGATTAACGATTTACTACTGGATTATATGCATGATTAAAGATCATACTAAGGATATTATAAGAGTGATGATTAAGAATTTATTACTGGATTATATGAATGATACAAACATTTTTGACCAGTACCTCACAAGGCAGTGGCGGAAGTTTCAAAGATAGGACACTATAGGAGAAATGAAAACTATTTTTGTTACACAAATTATAGTATTTTTCAATTATCTTGGTATGGGTCAAAATGAAAAGCCTGCGGGACCACAGATTGGAATGTCTTTTTTGAGATAGCCAATGACTTGACCTACCTATATTGGTTTTTGTGCGAAAAAATGGCCCCATGAAATTCGCTGTTCTATCTTTTTGGAGGTTACTACATATCCCGATAGAATGATGTATGTATATATATATTTATGTATGTATATATATATATATTTGTATACATGTGTATATATATATATATGTATATATATATATGTATATATATATATATCTATGTGTATATATATATATGTAATATATGTATATATGTATATACATGTAATACATGTAATACATGTATATATGTATATATGTATATATATATGTATATATATGTATATATATATATGTATATATATATATATATGTATGAGAGGCCAGCGCTCTCAGCGCCCACAAATCTCGTAAAAAATGCTATGTTTTGAGCATTTTCTGACATGTGTGTCCAAGTCTGTAAGCAATATGTACTGTTGCCTTTTCCAGCAGTTTTAAGACATGTTCTCATTGCTGCAGGTTGTCTATCAACGGTTCTATGTCATTTAGCCAGTGAATATCAGAAAGAAAATTCAATTTTGCACTGTTGCGCCATGCTCAAATGATAGGGGTGTGTTTGCTTCTATGTTGCAGGTTTTTATAGCAAGCATGAACAAGAGGAAACAGCACTTTTGATTGACAGAAGATTTCATTTTGTCCCCAAGCAGCATTGCATCTTCCTGACAGAGCTCCCTACAGAAAGAGATATGGAATGTTTTGCAAGGGTAAGCATATTGTTCCTTTGAAAAATATTGTGTTATTAAACCCTAGTACAGCATCAACTCAGATTCTAAGGGCCACAGCATGCTTCTCATAAGTCATCGTTGAAAATTTGAAAGAATGTGGCATTTCTTGAGGAAGTTGTGGCATGCCTCTATGCAACATTCTTCTATAGAGGGAACAACATTCCTTTGAGAAAGTGTAAAGCAAGACCCTGAGATGTGCATAGCATTCCTTTAGAACAAGTGCGTTCTGTCTTCCATATATTTTAATGAACATATGTAGTTCCTTCCATAGAGGTAGTAGCCCTTTTAGAGAAGGGTAGCATTTCCTTAAGATAAAATATGCATATACATTAGTGTTTTTCAGAAAAGCGGCATTCCTATCAGACAATACTTGATGGTTTCATGAAATCTTGATTTTAAACAACGGTATTATGCCATATTACTTCGAAAAAATATTATTCATTTGGAAAATATAAGATGATTTTCAAATAAGATAATTCACTGTATGATATTATTAATTATATATATATACAGTTACCCACAATCTTCCTTTCAAAAGTATGTAGCCTCTCTTTGAGAAGTAGCCTTCAAGACACACAGCAGTCCTAGTGACAGAGTATGGCTGAGTATGGTGTGATTTACAGTAAGTTGTTGTACAAAAGGGAACCCTTTCATATATACAACAATCCCTTTGAAAGAGGGTGATGTGTCTGTAATAAAGCGCAATGCATGGAATTGCCATTTGAAGAAGTATAGTGTTCCTTGCAGGAAATATAGCATTATTTTGAAAGGGTATTCTTCAATAAGCAGTTGCTCTTTCAGAGACCACAGTGCAGCATGCCTTTATGCAAGTTTCCTTGAAAAGGATGCAATATATTATATTTGTTCATTCCTTTGAAAAGAGGGTGGTATTCCTTGCTCAGAAGAAAATTACACAAACAGAGCCACCACCTCCAGAAAATCGGAAATTAGGCCTTGCTGTTCAGGAAATATGGAGAAAACATTTTCAAGGTAAAACCACCCCTATAGACAGGCGGTACAATAAGCAAAACCACCAAAAAACACAAAAACCGAAAAAAACAAAAAAACAAAAAAAAAAACCAAAAAAACCAAAGATCCAGCAACTATGAACCCCCCAACCTTTCTCTGGAATCTTTGTTTTTTTTGTTTTTGTTTTTTTTTGTTTTTTCGGTTTTCAGTTATGGAGTTTAATTTTGTGTAGGGAATTTTGTTCTTGGGGTTTGCCTGTGGGAGATGCAATGTTGAAGTGACAAGTGCAGCCATATTTTTTTTTCTGGATGGGTAGATTCATGGAGAAAAGTGGCAAAAGGAGACAGTCCAAAACGTGGGCGCTCACAACGCTGCTTTCACAGAGGCCAGCGCTCTCAGCGCCCACAAATCTCGTAAAAAATGCTATGTTTTGAGCATTTTCTGACATGTGTGTCCAAGTCTGTAAGCAATATGTACTGTTGCCTTTTCCAGCAGTTTTAAGACATGTTCTCATTGCTGCAGGTTGTCTATCAACGGTTCTATGTCATTTAGCCAGTGAATATCAGAAAGAAAATTCAATTTTGCCCTGTTGCGCCATGCTCAAATGATAGGGGTGTGTTTGCTTCTATGTTGCAGGTTTTTATAGCAAGCATGAACAAGAGGAAACAGCACTTTTGATTGACAGAAGATTTCATTTTGTCCCCAAGCAGCATTGCATCTTCCTGACAGAGCTCCCTACAGAAAGAGATATGGAATGTTTTGCAAGGGTAAGCATATTGTTCCTTTGAAAAATATTGTGTTATTAAACCCTAGTACAGCATCAACTCAGATTCTAAGGGCCACAGCATGCTTCTCATAAGTCATCGTTGAAAATTTGAAAGAATGTGGCATTTCTTGAGGAAGTTGTGGCATGCCTCTATGCAACCTTCTTCTATAGAGGGAACAACATTCCTTTGAGAAAGTGTAAAGCAAGACCCTGAGATGTGCATAGCATTCCTTTAGAACAAGTGCGTTCTGTCTTCCATATATTTTAATGAACATATGTAGTTCCTTCCATAGAGGTAGTAGCCCTTTTAGAGAAGGGTAGCATTTCCTTAAGATAAAATATGCATATACATTAGTGTTTTTCAGAAAAGCGGCATTCCTATCAGACAATACTTGATGGTTTCATGAAATCTTGATTTTAAACAACGGTATTATGCCATATTACTTCGAAAAAATATTATTCATTTGGAAAATATAAGATGATTTTCAAATAAGATAATTCACTGTATGATATTATTAATTATATATATATACAGTTACCCACAATCTTCCTTTCAAAAGTATGTAGCCTCTCTTTGAGAAGTAGCCTTCAAGACACACAGCAGTCCTAGTGACAGAGTATGGCTGAGTATGGTGTGATTTACAGTAAGTTGTTGTACAAAAGGGAACCCTTTCATATATACAACAATCCCTTTGAAAGAGGGTGATGTGTCTGTAATAAAGCGCAATGCATGGAATTGCCATTTGAAGAAGTATAGTGTTCCTTGCAGGAAATATAGCATTATTTTGAAAGGGTATTCTTCAATAAGCAGTTGCTCTTTCAGAGACCACAGTGCAGCATGCCTTTATGCAAGTTTCCTTGAAAAGGATGCAATATATTATATTTGTTCATTCCTTTGAAAAGAGGGTGGTATTCCTTGCTCAGAAGAAAATTACACAAACAGAGCCACCACCTCCAGAAAATCGGAAATTAGGCCTTGCTGTTCAGGAAATATGGAGAAAACATTTTCAAGGTAAAACCACCCCTATAAACAGGCGGTACAATAAGCAAAACCACCAAAAAAACACAAAAACCGAAAAAAACAAAAAAACAAAAAAAAAACCCAAAAAAACCAAAGATCCAGCAACTATGAACCCCCCAACCTTTCTCTGGAATCTTTGTTTTTTTTGTTTTTTTTTTGTTTTTTCGGTTTTCAGTTATGGAGTTTAATTTTGTGTAGGGAATTTTGTTCTTGGGGTTTGCCTGTGGGAGATGCAATGTTGAAGTGACAAGTGCAGCCATATTTTTTTTTCTGGATGGGTAGATTCATGGAGAAAAGTGGCAAAAGGAGACAGTCCAAAACGTGGGCGCTCACAACGCTGCTTTCACCAGAGGCCAGCGCTCTCAGCGCCCACAAATCTCGTAAAAAATGCTATGTTTTGAGCATTTTCTGACATGTGTGTCCAAGTCTGTAAGCAATATGTACTGTTGCCTTTTCCAGCAGTTTTAAGACATGTTCTCATTGCTGCAGGTTGTCTATCAACGGTTCTATGTCATTTAGCCAGTGCATATCAGAAAGAAAATTCAATTTTGCCCTGTTGCGCCATGCTCAAATGATAGGGATGTGTTTGCTTCTATGTTGCAGGTTTTTATAGCAAGCATGAACAAGAGGAAACAGCACTTTTGATTGACAGAAGATTTCATTTTGTCCCCAAGCAGCATTGCATCTTCCTGACAGAGCTCCCTACAGAAAGAGATATGGAATGTTTTGCAAGGGTAAGCATATTGTTCCTTTGAAAAATATTGTGTTATTAAACCCTAGTACAGCATCAACTCAGATTCTAAGGGCCACAGCATGCTTCTCATAAGTCATCGTTGAAATTTTGAAAGAATGTGGCATTTCTTGAGGAAGTTGTGGCATGCCTCTATGCAACCTTCTTCTATAGAGGGAACAACATTCCTTTGAGAAAGTGTAAAGCAAGACCCTGAGATGTGCATAGCAGATATGTATATATATATATATGTAAATATATACATGTATATATGTATATATATGTATATATATATATACATATATGTATATATATATACATATATATGTATATATATATATACATATATATGTATATATATATATGTATATATATATGTATATATGTATATATATATGTATATATATATATGTATATATATATGTATATATATATATGTATATATATGTATTGTGATTGGATAGCGGGCCCCCTTATCAATTCCAAGATCTCCACCAACCGGCCACCTGACCGCTCACGCACGCCCTCGTGCTTTTGCCACACGATCCAAGGTAGTCCCACTACCGCAAATGGCTTTCCACAGCCAAAAGGAACCAGTAGCTATGGCCAAGGCAAATGACCCTCCCACCACGTCTCCAGGGCTCTCTCGAGCATACATGCCTATGGAAAAGTAGAGACCTAAACTGGTGTACCTGGGTGTTATCGTGGTGTCTTCAAGTCAACAAGATGTTCAAATGAGTTCAATTCACATTCGCAAAACTTCAAAAATTTTCTGACGAAGAACTCATTTGGTCTGAAGAGGATCTGAGCCATTTCAGCCTGTTGCGTGCTGAAGCCCTGTTTTTGAGTACCTCATTTTCATCATGCAAACAGTATCTTCCTTGCTTCAAGGTCTCCCTTAGGAAGCTAGCTTCCATGACTTTGGTCAATGCGTCCGCAAGTTGAGCCCCGGAATGAACCCAGTGCAGGCGTATTCCTTCTGAAAGGATGTCCTTTATGGACCTTGCTAATAATTGAGTACGGAACTCCTGGCAGTTTGGAAGAGCAGTACGAGTTGTGAGATCAAAGAGACTTTTGCAATCGGTGATGGCTAAATCCTTTTCTTCAATTTTCACTGTCGGTACCGTGTATGCTGCTGGAAGATCAACGGACTCAGGTCTTTGCCACTTTATTTTGGGGTTTAAGATCCATGCCCAGTAAAGACGTAGCCATGTTAGCTGATCTAATGTTGTCGATAGGGCTGAGGTCTCGGCCGACAACGTACTGGTGACAATTCTCTGTATCTTTTTGGTTCCCCAAGACAAAGGACTTACCAAGCAAGATCTATTTTGGGATATATCCTTATGAGTTGATAAGATGATCATCCCTGCATGTGACTCAGGTTTGGATTTCGAGGCAAACGAAGCATCCGAAAACGCTATGAATCGAAGATCATCAGTTTTGATTGGGTGTATAGTGATGGTTACGTCGCTGTGTTTCTTGGCAATATGCAATGTCTTATTGGCCATTATAAGTGTTTGGACGGTTGCACAATTGATTTTGGATTGGAGTTGGCTTAGTGAACTTGTGAGGTCTGGTCGTGTGTGAACTGCTGCATATTGGAGGGACCCGATAAGACCACGGAGTAAGTGTTTTTCTGCTTCTGTGATATTTTCATTTTCTTGGGCTCTACGTTCAGGCTTGATTTGGATGGGATTGATATTCTTGATATATTTGGATTGTGAAAGTGTGATGCTGTTGTCCGTGTTCTGTTTCAAGTCGATCCCCGTGAAGGTGAATGCTCTTGATTTCTTCGATCCAAATGGGTATTTGGACTCCAGCTTGGAAATCTGTTGATGAAAAAATTCATCGCCTCCATGGATCCCATCGTCCACGTGGACACCGAGAATTCCCGCCAGTGCCTGTGTGTCAGGGTGCCTCAAGACAAACACACACGGATCAAAAGGTGATGCCACAAAGCCTAGTTTTGTCAGTTCTTCTTGAAGCGTTTGAAACCAAAGGAACGGTGCATCGATGAGACCGTACGCAGACTTCTCTAGCTTACAAACTTCTGTTTCTTTCAGCTTCATAGCTTTGGCCAGTTCTGGAACTGGCTCAAGACCAATGATCCGGTTCTTTTGAGGTTTCCCCTGTAGGAACGCTGCACGGATATCGAATGATCCAAGACTCCAACCCATTGAAGCTACTAACTGGAGGATCAGCATTTTTGACTGCTTACCTAACGTTGGGCTGTCTCTGGGAACTTCTGTCAAGTTTGGATCAAGATACCCAAGGACAACTAGCCGGGCTTTGGGTTTGTGTGTTGCCAATTTGGGTTGGTCACAGCTGTCTGCATTTTTCTGATCTTCCAAAGGTTTCCATACTAAAATCCATCGGCATCTCAAGATTTGTTCTGGGGCCAAATGGGATCTCAAAACTTTGGATACTGTCCCTGTCTTCAACCAATTATTGATTTCCGTTTCTTTGGCACTTTGGAATGCTTTTCTCTCATGCTCGGACAATGCAGACAATTTCACCTCAGTGCGCTGACGTTTGTCAGCTGTGGCCAACAAGATTTCATCGGCAGTCCAAGTCCTGGCATGGTCCATGCACACAGTCGTAGGCACTTCAAGTTCACATCTCCAGGCACACGGAGTTTCCATTGGATCTACTGTCAGAATCTCTTCTTCACAACAAAGGATATGTGTGGTTACAAGTTCATCATCGGATGGAAGTTCTGGCACTGGTGTTTCAACTGCTGGATCCTGTGTGAGTTCACTGTGGTTGTCATGTGGTGTGCTGGCTTCTGGTTCATTGTCTGGTTGATCCTGTGAAGTGCTCGAGGTATTGGATGGCATGTTATTTTGTTCAGGATTATTCTGATGGGGAGGATTATAGGGATTATTGGTTACGGGAATTTGAATGTGGTCATTATCTATGGCATGTTGATTACTGGGATTATTGGTATTCTCGGCTGGATGGTTTGCGGGAACCATTTCATGTTGGATTTGTCTGGCTTCTTGAGAGCAAACCGGACGAACATGTTCGGGTGCCCGGCGGTGCAACTTGCCACCTTGTGTGGCCCATACTGCATTTCGATCTTCCTGTGACACTACCTTCAGAGGTCCGAACCAGTGTCCACCTAGCTGTGTTGGTTGCCACATCATGATCCATTCTCCAGGACTGTATGATTTTCTTTCAGGTCTTGTTCTACGGAGAAAAGCTCTTCTGAGGGCCATGTCGTTATCAGCTTGATGGAATGCGGTTCGTGCTCTTTCGCGAAGTGCCAGATCTCGGCGGAAAGATATTCCATGTCCATCAGCACGATCAGCACTTGCCATGGATGATTCACTTTCGCTGCTCATGTTTGACCCTGGCAACCGTGACCCCTTCCCAAACACCAAAACTTCAGGAGAATACCCCTTTCTAATGCTAAGAGTGTTCTTGGCATGAGTGCTTTGGACTAAAGCTTGGTGAAGTTCATCATATGAGTTAATTGGCATTTCAAGGTCAATTTTCATGAGCATGTGTTGCAAAATGTCACCATGACGTTCGCAACGGCCATTCTGCCAATGTGCATATGGCGCAGTGGTCACAGGCTTGATGTCGTGGCGTTGCATGAAATTTCCAAACAGTTCACTTGTAAATTCTGTTGCTGAATCTGTGATCAAACTGTTAGGAGGTCCTGCCCACTGAAGCCATGATTCGGTGACACACTGAATGGCACTCTCGGCTGATCGGTTTGGAGCTGGCACAGCAACATGGAAGTTCGTGGCTTGATCTATCAGGTGATAGAAATGAAATGTCTTACCGGATTGACTGGTCCATGTGATACCATCAAGAAACACCTTATCATTGAAGTCCAGCTCACATTTCAATGTGCTTGGACGAGCAATTTTTGGTTTCTGAGTTTTGGCACAAACAGGACATGACATGTCAAACACCGCCTGTGACACTTCTGGACGTACTCCTTGATTTCGCAAAGCTGTGCTTAACTGCTCTGGACTTGGATGACAAAGATTCTGATGAGCACGTTTCAGCATGGCCTGTTCTTCACGGGGTAGAGCTTTAAATCTAGGCCCATGACTTTCTACGTCCTGTACACCCTCAGCACTGCTTGGATGGGACACTCCCTGATCAGGCTGAAAAGTGGCACGTTCGGAACTCTCAGGCTGTTCATCTCTATGTTGCACATCTATGTCAACTGTCTCACCATTTTGTTCTTTGTCTGATTTGGGAGGATCCACATTTGGCTCGGTGGCTTTGACAACTGGCACTGCTACTGGCTCAGCATTCGCATTTCTACCGCTGGCGGATCCAGAACCTTCCAGGTTCGCTGCAAAGACAGTTATATTCACTCGGCACGGATGCAATTTCTTGTTGATTTGACGGTTTGAGATCTGATCATATTGTTCCCACTGTTCTTGGCAGTACACTTTCAAGTCAGTTCTTGATTTCATGATTGCCCTACGATATGGCGCTTCTCTGGGATTCAAGTTTTTCGGAGGACCTAAGGCTCTCTCGGTGCCTTTGCATGCTATGACCTTCACAACCCTCTTATCAGGAAAAACTGTCTGAACCAGTTGAAGAACATTAGGCTGATCTATTTCTTTGCGACCAACTCGAGGCAACATTGGCTCAACCATGGACATGACTTTTTGTGCATCGGCAGGACTGGACATGTTCACCATGGGTTGTTCTGATTCCTTCTCAACAGTCTTCAGTCTTTTGGCATCATCTGGTGCATTGAGTGATCTGTCGGCAGTCTTGGCTTTAAGAGACCGACTTGGTCCCAATCTCGGCCGCTTGCTGGGTCGTGAGTTCAAGGTCAACACTTGATCAAACATGCACAGGATGGGATCATACACTGGGCCCAAAGGACGTTCATTTGGAAATCTCACTTTTGTCACGACCTTGGCAATTATTCGGGCAAACTTGCGAGGGTAAAACTCAGAAAACACTGAACGAGGCATTGATTGGCCATGTGCAAAGGTGGAGCCTTCTATGACCTGATGTTCATGCTGACCGTTGCATCGCAGTGGATCTAGAGTGGCAAACATCTGTTGTGATGTCGTTGCTATGTTAAGCCCTTTACGAATGGGTTTCTGGTTTATGGGATCCCTCAGATTACCGGCATTACAAAGGTCTGGTTGGGCCATGAGCATGTATTGGAAGATCTCTTGGACATACGGCAGTCTTAGCATGAGTGAACCCTTGGGCTGTTCCCAGTGCACATGTCGGGAATTCCGCACTTGGATGCGGGACAGCACGAGGCACAGTGCTACCTGCACAAGCATTTCCAGCCTGTCCGAGTGAACTTTGTCCCACATCTGCAGTGATCTATTTTGATTAAAGTTGGACCAACATGACCATGGACCGCATCTCGGACTCAGCCAAACATGCTTTGGACAATGGCGGCATAAGGCTGTCAGCAAATCTTTGCGTCCTTCAACTGTCTGTAGATCACCCTGAGCAAGACCGAACCGAATGGCATGGCCACCCAACTGTTGAACTTGTTTTGTCAGGCTGCTGTCACTACTGCAAAACACTTCCATAAGATGAATTGGCTTTCCCATAGGTTTGACCCTTTTGGATATGGTTTCATATTCCTTTTCGATCAATTCCACTAGGGCCCAAAATCTCTTCCTTTCTTGGTTTGGCATGGTTTCGCAAAACTCATCTATTTCCCCCGCTGAATACAGGAGTGTGCCTTCTTCGGCCTGGCTTCTCATGGATTCCAGGGATCGTCCCACTCGTTCATGAGCTCCGTCGCGGACATCACTGATGGTGCAACTGTCGGCACTGCCGCATTGGCCGGAGTGAGATGGGACAGGATCTGGTGAATGGCGTTCTCCATGTTGAGGACCCTTTGCTGCAATCCATGCATCATCAGGCGGTCTTCCGTGGCAGGCCACGGATTGCCTGGCTCCATCAGTAGCTCGGGCTCGATCTCTTCCTCCGCTGATGATCTTGGCATGGATTTGGCCTTCGGCTGCGTGGGCATCACTTTGGGTGCTGCTAGGCTCTTTGGAGCTGGTGTCACTGGTGACTGTGATGTCACCGGTCCTGACAATTCTGCTTCGGCAATGCGCTTCTCGATGAACATGATGACCCTTTTGTGGGCAGCCTTCGTGCTGTTCTTGTAGTGCTGGTAGAACCACTTGATCCAGCTTGGGTGCTGGTTCCACAACTCCTCGTACGTGCGACCCACATAGGTCTGACCGAAGGTCAGTGTCTCCATCTTCAGGATTTCCAAGCTCACATCGGGAATCTCTTCGGTCTCCTCGCTCAACTGAGCTTCCTGAACACGCTTGAGGCGAGCACCCCAGTCGCTCATGGTGAACGATCTGACTGTGATCACGAGCTGGGCACGAGTTTTCGTTCAGAGAAAGATGGCTGTCAGCAGGTGTTCCTGTCACATTCATGCTGTCGGATTTCTCAGAGAGATTTGTTGAGGAATTACTGATACTGAACTTGACATGTTTCTTATTATCATTTGAAGTTGACATGTGACAAGGGTGTGTTTCCGTGGCATTGTCATGTTCTTGGACACGTGGCTCCATGGAAATCTCTGGCTGTTCTGACTTCGGACCCTTAGTTCCATGACTGTTGGCGTCAACGCTCTGGCTTTTGCTGGGTGTTTCCAGGTCGTCATGCAAAAACGTCTCGGCCATTTCGACTGAACTTCCTGCTGGCTTCTGAACTCGCGTGAGGGCATTCACATCAATCAGATACAAACCTTTGGAAGTGAGTTGAAGTGGAACATTGATTTGGTGTTTGGGAAGTATTAGTTGGTGATTCTCTGTATCAACCATGGCACCCATCGCACGCATGAAGGTATTGGACAGCAGGAACGGCGTGGCTCCAGGAACTACTGCAATTTTAAGGCCAAGACCACATACCGGCAGAACAATTGCTTGTTGAGATTTCAAGACTCCTTGGTTTCCAAACCTGAACGTAACTTCACATTTGCATCTCTTCACCTGATTACGTACGGAAGGATCAAGTGCTTGAAGAAATTCGGCTATGTGTTGGCTTCCAATTACAGTCTTAGTAGCCCCTGTGTCGATTATTCCCCATGCATCATGTGTGGCAAACATGGTCTCAGCTACAGGAAAATTGGATGGCATCAATTTGCATTGGTTTGATGGCTGGATTGTGTCATGACCTTCTTTTGAGGCCTGACCTTCGGCACGCATGGATCGGAATGCCCCTTTGGGCTTGGTTTCGGATGCATCGCCAAAATGGCGTTTGGTGCTCAGGCACAATGGGCTCTCAGCGGTTGGTTGGCGCAGCTTGGACTCAATCCTGTCCACGAGCGAGGCAACTATAGACTTACGGCTATTATTACCCTTACTATAAGCCTTCATTCTATCCCAGTTACCAAACTCATGTTGATTTCCTATGGACTGATTATCACATGCTGCACTTCGGAAAAAAACTGTCTGTACAAAAACATCAGAGACACCGGATGATGGGTCCTTTGACGGCTCTTCTGGAATCTCTGGCAAGTTCATGAACTCCATTGGCATGACATCTTCGGCATCGATGGAGTTTCCTCCCAGGGACAAGGTCACGGGAACTGAGCTTGAACCACTGGAATTGGACTGAGATCTCTGTGGGCACTCGGATTTCCAATGCCCTTTCTTTCCACATATCCTGCAATTACTTTCAAGAATTCGCTGTTGCAAACTCTTTCGGCTGCCGTTCCAACCCGTCTTGGATTTGAACTTTCCTTTGGAGAATCCTTTCTTCCCCTTACCAACAGGCCAGAAACCACGGGCACGGAATTTTTCACTGAGTTTTCGCCTGGCATCTACATATGTGGTGTATGCTGATGCGAGTTCTTCGTCTCCCTGCAACACATCTGCTGCCGCCGTCTCAAAGTCCATGACATACACTGCGTCGTCGTCGCCTTCTTGTGCTAACACTTCAGTGAAATCCTCTTCCGTCCACTCATCATGACTGGCTACGTTGGCATATTCATCTGCATCTGTGGAATTTTCAGAAACATCCAGTGACATGTTGACTGAATCGTACACTTTCGTCTTGAGAGACTTCTTTCCTTGACCTGTCATTTCTTGGAAAAATGAAGTCCCAAGCATTCTGATTGAATCCTGCACCTTGGTTACTGTCAATTTTCCTTCCAAAGAATTGTCGCTCTCAATAATGACACGCTTCTTATCATCATTTGTCAGCATGGCACCACGGAGAGTCACATAGGCCTGAAGATCTTCAAGCTTCAAGTCCTGAGTCCTGAGTTTTGTCCACAGAATGTCAGCTCTGGCAAGATAGGAATCGTGACTTTCATCCTGCTGTTGATTGCACTGATAGATGGCTTTCTCGGCATCGGAGTAGCGTTTCTCGAGGCCGGTTCGGCCCCAGTGTCCGCCCAGAATCTCAATCAGGCGTTTCACGCCTTTGGCATCGTTCACACACAGCTCTGTCTGATGAAGTTGCAACTTGGCGAATGCTGAACCACTGGTGTTTAAGATCAGTCGGGTGATCAGTTCAGAAACTTTTGCTGCAGGCCACACTGACAAAACAAGTTGAACCTTCTGTTGATAAATTTGTACATCGTCCTTGCTTGGGTCAAAACTCGGCACCAAATAAGCTAACTGACTTGATATGCTTCCACCTGTCGTCTCTGATCCTTCACCTGACATGTCGTTCCTGTCAAAGATTTGAGATGGCCTCGCACACAAATTTGTCAATCAAATCCCAAAAGGTACCTGGATGCCCCCGGTTTAGCTTGCACCGGGGGCTCCGCTACCAATGTGATTGGATAGCGGGCCCCCTTATCAATTCCAAGATCTCCACCAACCGGCCACCTGACCGCTCACGCACGCCCTCGTGCTTTTGCCACACGATCCAAGGTAGTCCCACTACCGCAAATGGCTTTCCACAGCCAAAAGGAACCAGTAGCTATGGCCAAGGCAAATGACCCTCCCACCACGTCTCCAGGGCTCTCTCGAGCATACATGCCTATGGAAAAGTAGAGACCTAAACTGGTGTACCTGGGTGTTATCGTGGTGTCTTCAAGTCAACAAGATGCTCAAATGAGTTCAATTCACAATGTATATATATATATATGTATATACATATATGTATATATATGTATATATAGGTATATATACATATGTATATATATATATATGTATATATACGTATATATACGTATATATATATATGTATACATATCTGTATGTATATATGTATATATAGACATATGATTGCAATGGTTGTTCTATAGCCAACTAACTGTTTTTATCCCTGTCAGATTTGGTTGGTGAAAACAGGATTTCCCCAGTTCATGGATTTTGATCATCCCCGAAACTGCTGAGGTTCAGATATGGTTCTGCCTTGCTGAAGGAGATTGAGGAAAGTCTGGAACCTGTTAGAGGTTTCTGGGTGCCAGGACCCTCCTGGAAAACATGTCAAAGTTGCACTGGATGTCACAGTTTCAATCATTTTCCTTCATGTTGGGGACTCCTTTGATGACCTACAGTTAGGTGCAATTTTTTCAACATTTCCACCTCTAGTCCTCACCTCCCTGCCATGGCTGAGTCTGCAAATCCGCTCTGAGCGAATGAGGGGATCACCCAAGGTCTAGAAATGGGATGCATCACTGTGTTTCTGAGCTTCCCAATGCTTTGCCATGCTCAATGTGTATGATTATATAAGCGTATACACACGCTTTTGCTATGCGTCATTTGACGTGTATTTTTTTTGTTAGGGAAACCCATGGTTTTTCTGTGTCTCACAGCAATTCTTAGAGATTTGGTCCATTTTGGTACAAAAAATGGCCAGATCTGTAGGACCTTCTCCAGACTGATCTCCCAAGGTGTCACCGGAGAAGGTGTGCCTGGTGGCCCCGACTCAGCCGAAGTCGCTGAGGAGGTGCCTGCGTGTCAGTGATAATGGGACCGCCATGCAATGAGTCGTTTTTTTGGGTACGCTATGGGAAACAAGTGTAGCGATTGTATATGCTAGTATATGCTAGTATATGCTAGTATATATTCCCCATTTTTTTGGGGTGATTGGGGTGCTATACAGGGTGGACGGAGTAGTGATGAGGGCATGAGGGAACGTCTACACTACACAGAGGTATATAATGTTAGTGTGGGTCTGTATATGTAGTATATTACATAGTATATAGGTATGCGTAGGTACGTTTTGAGTAATGTATAGTAGGTAGCAAATATGTAGTGTAAAGGCATAAAATGAAAAGTAAACCATGTGTGAGGTACGCTAAGGCACTATATAAACAGGTTATGGGTAAGTATGTGCTTAGATATGTTCGAAATATCAAATATGCAAGCAGATAGGGTCCAGTGACGAGGTTGTGGCTCTTAAATGCTGCAAATAACTCACAAATGGAGGCTGTGCCTCCCAAATGCTGCAATTGTGCGTGGGCAAAAGAGGATGGCCATGTTCCTGGGCTTTGAATTGTGACACGCAGCGAACCTACATGTTTACCGCTCGAATGACAGGTTTCTGACTAGAGCAACTCGAAGGATAATTTTCAGCACAGTTTGTTGAACCAGAAATGAATATGTTGGCCTGGGCATGTAGCCAGATGTGTTTGACAGAATCGAAGGCGAAGAGTGTGTCTGGGACGGGATTTACCAGCCTTCTGTCCAGGTCATCTTGGGTTCTTTGGACGGCCCAGATGAGTCCTGCATGAGCCTCAAAGCAGTGCTTGCAGAGGTAGACTCTGCAGGTGGATGATTCTTCCTCCGTTTCCAAACGATAAATCTAAACATCATGGGGGATATCACCAAATCTACTGACTGGTAATCATCCCATTTTCCTTGGTAGTATTGTCAGTACTACCAGGGCATCCCTTCATTTTAGGAGACACCCAGATTGGTTGTGCCAGTATCTCACAAAATTGCTGGTATCAGCAAAACAAAAACACAACAGTTAAGTGTTCCCCTAGCATTTTGATTGCATGTTGCGCTACTTTTCATTTTTCCTACAGTACTTC
Source organism: Cladocopium goreaui (assembly GCA_947184155.2). Taxonomy (NCBI): domain Eukaryota; class Dinophyceae; order Suessiales; family Symbiodiniaceae; genus Cladocopium; species Cladocopium goreaui. The sequence continues at coordinate 150,550 of CAMXCT020000728.1, read as the reverse complement.
CTATTGTTCCAAAATTCAACATTCTTGGGATATACCCACCCCTCCTTCCATTTCCCTTCATCCAAGGTGAACGTTTAGAGGAGTTGGAGGAGGATCTGGAAGTGGCGTGGAAACCTTGGGGTGAGAGGGGTGCCCCGTATGTATAGCATAGTTGCCCCACAAAAAAGAACATCCCGAAGACCATACAATAATTTCTCCCCAAAATGGGGAGTATACGCTTCCAAAGTTGGCAAATCCATGTTTCCATACTCCGTCAGACAAAGCCACAAAATGGGCTACACATCCACCAAACCGGTGTGTCTTGTTTAGTCCAATGCCACCTCGGATCTGTGGCCGTATAACCCGAACAAAATGGATATCCCCCCCTTTTTCCGAGGCATGGGAAGCGCTGGAGACAGCAAGGCCAGAAGGGTAGCAACCTGCCACCGTAAAATCACGGGATGGACACCTGATGGGAATCCAAGAATGGGTATCCAAGTGCTGGTGACGGTCTTGATCCTGGAATGCAGCTACAAATCATTCTACATGTCTACATGCATGCTGAGTATTTCTATATATACATTATACACATATATATATATAATATATATATATATATATATGTATGTATGTATGTATGTATGTATGTATGTATATATACTGTACACATATATATATATATATATACATGTCATATAATATGTCTAGGGGATAGGTCCTGAAATTAGCCAATAGCTCCAGGGAAGTTGTGTTCATCTCCGGCAGGCGGTGCCTTGAGCAAAAGGCCAGCGCTTTGTCAAATCTTCGACGGATCGAAGGGTCAGATGTCACCATGGTGATCACTGGAATCACTGATCAACTACCCGGCCTGGTAAACTGTTACATAACTATGGAAAGATCCACCATTTTCAATGGGAAAATCCACTATAAATGGGGTATTTTCAATAGCTATGTTAGTCATTACCAGAGGGTAGGGTCACTGTGGTCACTGGCGCCACAGGAACCGTCCTTTCTCCTGGCTCAATGCCATCTTCGCATCGCTGACCTTCTATGTCTTCAGGTGCAGCACTCATCAACTCACTGCTTGGAAGATCCCATCCTCTGCCATGCCATGCCCTGAAGTTCAGGGCCACAAGAGCTCGGCAGTGGAGGAGCCATTGCCTCAGGAATCTTTGGATGATGGGATTTCTCTTCGGATCATTGAAACAAAAAATTGATCGGAGATTTGTTGGAAGAGTATCAGCACCTTCATTCGCATGTTGAATTCATTCTATGTTATTCGCATGAACATTGTTGCGGTAATATAAACAATCATCTAACAAAGTGCAGAACAATCGTGGCATGGCTACAATGGCTACGGCTTCAAAACTGGAGATCCTTTTTTCCCGTTAAAAATTGGTGAGTATTTAACCAGCCATTTTTTGGGGTTTTTATATGATATTATGCCGTACATTGCCGAGCGTCCTTTGTGGGTCGCTGCTTAGCATGTCACCAGGTGCAAAAAGGCATTGACCTATTGCCAGACAGACGAAGAGAAGGCAGCTAAAGGGTCGACCAGAAGATATGACTGGGGGGTCAATTGAAAAAAACCACCAAATTGGTCATTAGTAATGTTTAGTGAGTTTAGTGCAGCATAAATCCATACATTTTTTTGGTAGGTCAATCATCTCGACCTATACCCATTTGGAGCTGTGACTCTCTCAAGTGCCTTTGCAAAGGGTTGCAGCAAAGATTCCTCGCAGGTTTGATGTTTACAGTATTGAAGCATACTTATCCGGACTTATCCGCAATCCCACCAACTAATGTCGACGCTGTCATGAGTTAGGGGCTGGAAGGTTAGCAAGAAACAAGTCGATTACCAGGGTCTTTGTTGGTCGGTGGATCAAAATGATAATATACACAACTAAAATCATGGTCTTGTCTTTTGATATGTAGTTGTATACATATGCATGTATGTATAAGTTACGTAGAAATATGCAATATATATATATAATTATATATATATGTTATAAATACATATTTAGATATTACAAACTTATAAATAATTTCACGACACGAAGTATTGATATTTTCAATCTTCCTGACCAGTTCAGGCGCAGGCGAAGTCCCACTTGGCGACGCTGGAGTTGCTGGCCGAGCCAAACAGAGACGCTGTTCCGGCGCGTAGATGGGGTCGGGGATGGCTCGGAACATGTTGTTTCACCGTGGAAAATGGTGAATGAACCCGAAAAACTTGTGGGGATCTATCAGGATACAGATACAACTTGATATTTTTTCCAAAAAATGTGGTTTTGTTTGTTGATGGTTAAAGGATACTAGATGTCAAATTGAAGCTGTGGGAACTGGTGTAACGCCAACTTTTGGACTCACGCTCCCACATTTGGGGCTATACTATATGAATTGTATGAACTGTGCATACATACATACATCCATACATACATACATACAGACAGACAGACAGACAGACATACATACATCCGTACATCCGTACATCCGTACATCCGTACATCCGTACATCCATACATCCATACATCCATACATGCATACATGCATACATGCATACATGCATACATGCATAGATGCATAGATGCATAGATGCATAGATGTATAGATGCATAGATGCATAGATGCATAAATGCATAGATGCATAGATGCATAGATGCATAGATGCATAGATGCATAGATGCATAGATGCATAGATGCATAGATGCATAGATACCATAGATTCCATAGATTCCATAGATACCATAGATACCATAGATACCATAGATACCTTAGATACCATAGATACCGTAGATACCGTAGATACCGTAGATACTGTAGATACCGTAAGTAGATACCGTAAGTAGATACCGTAAGTAGATACCGTAGATACCGTAGATACCGTAGATACCGTAGATACCGTAGATACCGTAGATACCGTAGATACCGTAGATACCGTAGATACTGTAGATACGTAGATTCATAGAGGGATACATAGAGGGATACATAGAGGGATACATAGAGGGATACATAGATAGATACATAGATAGATACATAGATAGATACATAGATAGATACATAGATAGATCCATAGATAGATCGATAGATAGATCGATAGATAGATCGATAGATAGATCGATAGATAGATAGATAGATAGATACATTACATACATTGCATACATACATACATGCATGCATGCATACATGCATGCATGCATGCATGCATACATACATACATACATACAGACACATACATACATACATACAGACATACATACACATACATACATACAGACAGACAGACATACAGACATACAGACATAAATACATAAATACCTAAATACATAAATACACACATACACACATACAAACAGACATAAATACATAAATACATAAATACATAAATACATAAATACATAAATACATAAATACATAAATACACACATACAAACAGACATACAGACATACAGACATACAGACATACAGACTTACAGACATACAGACATACAGTATAAAACAATCTATTATGCGATTTATCCTGGGAATCGCTATCAACTAATGGTTTTCCTCATCGATTTCCAGTTTCTCTGAGGTCCCAGAGCCTGAAGGCCTCGAGTCTTCGGCTTTCCCTGATGTGCGGGCACCCTGTGAATATGCGAGGGATGCGGAGGAAACTAGTCACTGGGGGTGGGGGGGGTAATAACGTTGAAGTACACTTGCGCACAGACGTCATGCTACGCTCCTGGACGTTCACGTGCAGTTGCGCGTGCAGATGTGATGCAACGCTGTTGGGTGATAGGAAAATGTTCAGCAAACCCCTAGAAATGATGGAAGAAACAATGGTTTCCTGCTGATTTTCCCTTAAGCCCATCCATTGATCTGACTATTTCCATTCTTGTCTGAAGGCGAGTGGTGCGTCCACAACAGGCATGGCCTTGGGATGGGAATCATCACTGGATTTCAACCAAAAATGCCCACGGAACAGCTGACAAACTTCTGACCCTGAGGTACTTTGTACGCATATATATATATATATATAGACATATGTATATATAATATACATAATTTTAATATATATATATATGTAAATATATATATATGTATATATATATATTTGTGTACATATATATATATACACACCCACATTACATATATATATATAAATATATATATATATATCCATACTATATATATATATCCATATTATATATATATATATATCCATATTATATAGATATATCCATATTATATATATATATCCATTATATATATACACACCCATATTTGTTATACCCATATTATATATTTACATACATATACTACATAAACGCATATGTATATTTCGGGCAAATTTCGCAGGCCAATCATACTTTTTGCCAGTGAACCTCCCCAGGCAACTCAGCCGAGCCTATGCAGGCAGAGATCCAACTGTGAAATTGGGGGGCCCCAAAACTACTGGTTTCCCCTTCTCAAAAATGATTCACTAATCAATTCATTAATCAATCCTGATTTTGAACTCTCCCGGCCAATGCAGTTTCTGCAGTTGTTGTTGCCTTTTTTTGCATCGCTGTGCAGAAACTTTAGGGGTTGCGAGGTTCCAGTGAGAAAGCGCAAACGCGTGAGCGGAGAGGAACCTGAGGCGTGCACAGAGCACTAGGGCGGACAAAATCGCAGCGGCTTCGGCACTGCTTCGAGATGCCCAAGTCATGGGTCAGTTTCCCCTCTGGAGGTGTCCTGTGCCATGAGGGTATCCCCAAACCATCCAAGTCATTAGTATTGGAATCTATGGTGACTTGGGGATCCCCCTTTTAAAGAACCCCCATATGACTTCCTATAGGAGGACTTAGGATCACCATGGTTACTATCCACTTAGCAACTGCGGTCCAAGTGCTGATCACTGCATGTCGCGCAGCTGCTGGGCTTGAGCAGGGCACATGATGAAATGGATATGCAGCGTGAGAACTTTACCGGCAGCAAGAAACTGCAACAGCACTCATCGGGGTCAACCCTTGTTGTTATCACTTGAGAAATATTCCAAAAGTTTCAAACGATCCACATTGCCATTTGTTACTTTTTTGGCATGTTTGGGACACTAATGTAAAAGAAGATACAGGTTAGAGACTGGCATTTCACCCCGTTTCCACGAGCCAACCTGTTCGGACTTTTTGACAGTCCTCAAGGTTTCAGTACATTGACGCAATTGCCAATTTCACAGCGCTGCCCAGCTGCTCTCATGCGATGCCCAACATTGAGGTTAGCACCACTTGAAGTCGCTGACCATTTGATTTTGATGGTTGTTGAGTTTTCAGACCAAATGTCGCCATTTGCAGGTCCATTGACGCACCAAAAAAAGGGTCACCATGCCATGTTTTGATGGTGAATTCATGCTAAGTTCCTGTGTTTTTGGATGGTTCAATTCAAATCCCATTTCAGCCATCTTTTCATTCCTTGATAAATGGCAACCTTTGGCCAAAGGTGATTGAAGCAGATGCAGCCACTTTGCAGCTTCTTCGAGGCTTAGTCAGTGATGGCCGACTGGACAGACGGAGGTGCTCCCCAATTTTGGCCCAAAAAGACCATTGAATATGGATGACAAAGGATCACTTTAACTTTGTGAAGGCGATATACTGTCAGGCGTGTAATTCATGATTTGATCACTTGGGATAATTTGGGAATATGTTTAGTTCACTTCACAAACAGAGAATCTGGTGTCCATGGTCTGACTGTTCGCATGTGCGCCAGTTTTTTGCTGAAGGTCAAAGGTACCTTCCGAGTGAACGCAAATGGAAGGACAAAGCTGGGTTCTAGTGCCCATCCGCTTGTCAAGGGCTTTCAAAGTGCACCCAAGCAGGACTAGGCAAACTCTCAGTAGCTCACTGGAAGAATGTGAGTGATGTTGGAACCATTATTTACATATGTTTACAGACTTTCGATATCTTTCAAAGACTTATAAAATCAGCTTTTTAAATCGAATTTCCAAGTCCAAGAACATCCCAACCAAAATGGCAGCTGCAGCCATGGTGACCGTCCTTTAACCAGCGCCCGTGCGCTTTCGCGCTCTGTGGCACGTTTCAACGCCATGGGAGACGAAGGCATCGGTGGCTACCTGGGCGATGCCAATGAGCAGATGCCCATCGTGACGTCGCCGACCTCGCCGGTGGCTCCGCGGGATGCTGAAGGGGAGCTGGAGCGGTCCTCGGATGCTCTGCCAGGGATGGATGGGTGGTGTTGGTTGGTGGGTTTTTCAAGATTTTCCGTTGATGATTGATGTTGGTGCAGTTGGATGATGTTGTCTTTTTTGACATAATAGATATAAATGTCGAGCCCAAACAGCTTTTGTGCATTGTTTTGATTGGGAATCTGTCAAAAGGACTTTGGCGGAAGCAAAACCTTCAATGTAAGCTTAACGCCATTTTGTTGCTGCATCAGCTGGGACTGTGTCCGCATCAGGGAAGGCGTAAACAAATCCGTACGACGTGGCAAAAAAGTTTTTTTTTGGTGCCCTCAATTGGATGGTCTTGTTTTGTGTTGTTTGTATTTTCTTGATAAGAATTGTAAACATATATATCGATATCCATACACTTTCTAGTCCCTTTATTCGTTTGAGATTTTCATGATGTGAAGCATGTTCCTTTGTTGGTTCTTAAATACTTAGTAATAGTAAAATGCAGTCAAACACATCCTCACAGAATAGAAACAGCCACTTATTTGGCAGATTTTGGGCTCATCCTAACACCATGACTATTCATCACTGGCTGGTGGCTTCAGATCGCTGGCAAAGTCATCTCCTCAAAGTTGGGATGATCCCTATGACGATGGGTTACCATAACCTGGAGAAAAACAAGCGCCTCAAATGACCCCCAGAAATGATATGGTTCATATTGGGGAAACCGTAAAGAATCGTATTGCGCACGGCCTTGAAAATTGGCTTTCACTTTACTTGAGAAATGATAGCCGATGGTCTTTACTGATTAATTTCCACATTTTGGTTGGTTGATTCTGTTGATTTTTGTTTGGGATTTACGAACATCATCTCCAATATATTGTGGATCATTCATCCACAAAGATGAGGATTAGCTCCAGGCAACACGGCGAGTTTAAACCATAAGAATAGGGACTAAACACCTAAAACATGTGTTTCTTAGACATCAAACATAGTGATTCACCCACCAAAATTGGGATTCAGCCCAGAGAAATCGTGATTCAAGCCATAAAACATGGGGGGTTTATATGGTTTCGACGGATTTCAAGCGTCAAACATGGGTTTTTTCCTCTCCTCTTCCGAGGAGGGGGAGCAGAGCGATCGCCCCTCCGATGGTGAGTCGGGTGGGGAGGAGTCCAACGACGAACCGATGGACGAGGAGCGGTGACTGTTCGCCGGAGAATCCGGAGACCACAGAAACATGGTGATTTTGGCCATGGAAAATGCTGACGTAAAAACATGGGGATGGAAGATAGGGAAGTCCACGAAAATAGGATAGAAGCCACATGAACTCGCCCAAAAATGGGGAAGATAGAAGCAGAGCATTGGCCATAGCATGCCATAGCAAAGAACAGTCTCATTTCCAGAAAATCATGGGATCATCCCATGGTGCAGGAAGTCGAGGACGTGGACGCCTTCGAGGATCCGGATGATGTGGACCGGGAGGAAGTTGGTGTGAAAGATGCTCGTCACACTGGGAGCTGCACAGCTGGACCTTTGGTGACGCCAAGATGATAGGTGAAAATTCACCACTCAGCACTAGCTGATTGGTTGGTAATGGTTGGTTAAGGCGTTGGTGAATATCCTTTCTCTTCATATTTTTCCATGGGCAGGCCAGGGTACCAGTGATCAGCCACAGTATCCGGTTTGCAATCAAGGTTGATACGCAGAAGTCCTGACCAGGTTCTTCCTCAAGGAGCTTATGCTGTGATTGTAAGGGCAAGTTGCCTTAAAGCTGGAAAGTTAGGGTTCGACCTTCTCTCCATATCATGCTATGTCTATGTTTGTTCACATTCTTCAGAGATTGATGTTGGAAATGCCTGCCAAATGCCTGCCAAATGCCTGCCAAATGCCTGCCAATTCTTGTGGTCTAACATTTTCTGATGTCCTCCAAACATTTGGACATTGAAATCCTGAAAAGGATATGCCACTCTGTGGTTTAATCTGTGTTTGAACCCCCCATCAAAGTCCCTAAACTTTGTTTCAGCACTCCAAAGATGTGGATCAGGCACTCCCAGCCCACATTTCACATATTTCACATCGTGATCCACCCCAGCGCCCGAAGGGCCCCAGGAAATCCATGGAAACCTCTTCCAAGGACGAGATCCTGCGCCTGGCCGGTGTGGAACTAGAGGCAGAGGCCGCCCTGGGCGCGGACCGCACGTCGCTCACGGCTGCGGCCGAGCTGGGCTCGGCGCCCGAGGCCGCGGTCCAGGCCTCTGCTGTCCCGACGCCGCAGACGGGGATCTCCATTCCCATGGTGGCCACGCCGCGGTTCGTGCGCAAAGTGCCGGAGGATGGGATGGAACTATGGAAATCTATGGAACAGATACATGGAACTGGGGAAAACATTGGGGGTTTCATGTTTTCTTTTAAGTGAGAACGCTTGATGAAGATGGCTGAAAATGAAGAAAAACTGGAAGTAGAAAGTAAATATCTAGATTTTAAATCCTGAGTTTGAGGGGTTCGACATAGACTGAAAGGAGGCGGAGCTGCTGTACACCGCGCCTGAGACGCTCTTTGATGAGATTGTGAGGGCGGAGGCAGAACGTATCAGCCAGCCGGAACAGGTGAGGAATCGCATCGTGTATGATAGCGTGGGGGATCCATTCAAAGCGGAGGTTAGCCCGCCGTCCTTCAGTCAGGGGCCTGATGCTTGGCTATCTGGGCAGTTTTAAAGGGGCAATAAGATGCCCATGGCAGTTAAAAACCTGGCGCCGTTCGGGTCACTTTGAGATTCCTTGATTGGTTGCCATTGCACTGCGATTTGTCTCAGGACGCGCGCCCTGGTGGTGTGGGATTTCAGCCACGAACTGAACTCAAATCCCATCTGGCACCGTACTACACACCGACAGGACAACGTGAATTTCGTCGATTCAACCCAAGGGTACAGCCAAAGCCCCATTTTTTGGATGGTTTCAGACAGAAATGAGTGCCATGTTACCTCCTGTTCCTTGCCAGTTGCATCCAGTTGAGGACCTGACGACCGGACCTTGTTCTTTGAAAGCCGTTTTGAAAGTGGCAACCTTCGACGTGCTGTCCAAGCATATGAGTTCGAGTGACTGGGTCCGAGGATTTGGTTGGTTCATCTGGGGGTCAAAAACGCATCCAAAACATGTTCCATTGTTTTAAAGTGTGGTCCAAAACGCACCGAAAACGAGGTTCATTTGGGTTCCAGGTGTAATGCAAATACAGCGCAATACCATCCAGGACTGGTCATGCTGCGTTCAGAGCGGTGTCCGTGGAGTTCAATCAAGATGGCCGTCACCGTTACCCCCCCTCCAAGTCACACCCCAAACAAGGATGGTTCAAGGTGCAAAGCTGTTGGTTTCATGACTAGGGTGTCTGATTCTCTGTGATCATCGCTGCATCTCTGACTTCTGAGGTATGACTTGATCTTGAACCCAGACTACAACACCAAGTCACACACTCAGTGGTACTTCTTCCGAGTGGGCAACACGCGTCGCGGCCCGCAATATCGTTTCAACATCATCAACATGGTGAAACCCACCTCGGTGTACAATGAGGGCATGCGACCCCTCCAGTATTCCTGCATCCAAGCATCCAAAGGCATCGGCTGGGTCCGCTGCGGTGACCGTATCGCGTACTACCAAAATGGTTTGCGACGGCAAAAGGGAGCCAACTACTACACCTTGACCTTCACAGTCACTTTTGATCATGATTGTGATGAGGTCTATTTTTCACATTGCTATCCCTACACCTATTCTGATTTGCAAATGGATTTGCTGGCGCTCGAAAAGGACCGTGGTCTATATCTTCTGCCTGCAAAAGATTTGAACGTCAATGGGGGTCCATAAGTAGTTGATGCACCTTTCAAACGCTGATGTTGTGAACTCCATGATTTGGACGGTCACCTACGCAAGTGGGTAGTCACCACGGTCAGAAGGGCTTCCAGGTAATGAACTGGTTTCAAATCCGTAAAATTGTTGGCGACCATCTAAAATCCTCCACGTTTGGTGGTTCAATCACAATTTTTGATGCTGCTTTCTCAACACCGCTTGCATGTTTGGCAGTGAAATCACCATTGATTTCTCACCACTGAACCACCCCAATTTTGCTCAACTTTCGCAAAAATTGGCCGATTCTTTCAGTTTTACGAGAGGACCCCAACATGGTCCGCCGCCTGCGGCGGCGCAAGCTCTGCGACACCCTGGCGGGGAACGCCTGCGATCTGATCACCATCACCTCCTTCTGTAGCGACCCAGCAGCTCTCAAGGCGCGCCGTGCTGTGGTGATCACGGCACGGGTGCACCCGGGGGAGTCCAATGCCTCCTGGGTCATGAAGGCACGGTGGGATCATGTGGTTTGGGGTGGTTAGCTATGTAGTTGGGATGGTTAGTTTAGTAATGTTTAGTATGGAAATACTATATGATCAGTATTTATGGTTGGTTATTTGCTTTTTTGTGGTTACGTAATCTTCCATTTTTTCATGGACATCTTTTTTGAAAACGGAGTTCCAGTCTGAAATCAGGGCATCCTGGATTATTTGACTGGTTCTTCGGTGGATGCGCGAATTCTCCGGGACAACTTTGTTTTTAAGATCGTTCCGATGCTGAATCCCGATGGAGTCATCGTGGGCAACTACCGATGCTCTCTGGCAGGGCAGGACCTGAACCGCCTATGGGACGAACCCAGCCGCAAGATGCATCCGACGATTTTCTTTACCAAAAGCATGTTTCGTCACCTTCTGGATGATCGAGAGGTGATTCTCTTTGTGGACATTCACGGGCACAGCCGCAAGAAGAATGTACCTGGAAGATTTGTTGACATTCCATGACATTCCATCTTCCTGTATTTCTGATGAGTTTCTCCAATCCCAAATGACTACTTGGTTTCAAACATTTTGGAATCGTCCACCGATCTCAGGATTCATTCCATTTCTTTATATATATATATATGTCTTTCCGTTTCCAGCATTTTTTCCAGCCATGATCATCCGTCATCAGGTCTTTATGTATGGCAACAGTGAAAGCAATGGCCTGCGAGAGACCTGGATTTGCTGAATCGATATTTTTTTTAATCATTTTTGACTTTCCCAACGGCAAATCCACGAATCTTGGTTTTTTTCTGTTTGGGGAATCTGTTTTTTCCCATTTTTTTTTTGGGGTTTCCCCGGTGGCGAAAATTTCAAGGAGAAGATCTTTCCGGGCCTCCTGTGTCGCAGCTCGGACTGCTTCAGCTTCGACGACTGCTGCTTCAAGATCCAGAAGAGTAAGGAGTCCACCGCGCGGGTCGTGGCATATCGCGACCAGTCGGAAGTTTTCAGAGTTTCCCTTAGATATCTATATTATTCTATATCTATTTATATTATTATGTCTATGTCTATGCCTATATATCTATATATCTATATATCTATATATCTATATATCTATATATCTATATATCTATATATCTATATATCTATATATCTATATATCTATATATCTATATCTATATATATATATCTATATATATCTATATATATCTATATATCTCTATATCTCTATATCTCTATATCTCTATATCTCTATATCTCTACATCTCTATATCTCTATATCTCTATATCTCTATATCTCTATATCTCTATATCTCTATATCTCTATCCTATCCAATCTAATCTTAATCTAATCCAATCTAATCTAATCTAATCTAATCTGTATATATATATAATCTAATTAATCAATCAATCAATCAATCAATCAATCTATCTATCTATCCATCCATCTTTGGGAGAATGGTCATTTGTACACCAGATGTTCAACCTTTAGGAGGGAAGCTGGGAACCATGACCAATTAATGTCATGAAAGATTCGATTGGGAGTATATTTTCGGTATCATCGTATAGATGGCCCCATATTCTATGGCAACATGTACTGGGCTCGGACCGTGGTTTCCCAGGTGAGTTGGGAGTAGTCAACTCCTACACCCTGGAAGCCTCCTTCTGTGGTGCCGACTTTGGACCCTTGGGGGAACAGCACTTCACCACTCGACACCTGGAAGAGATGGGCTACATGGTGCGCTGGTGAAACTTCGTATTTTAACTGGAACCACCCCCAAGATTGAGGATAATTGGTGCAAAACTAACATTTGGGATGTATCATATAATATAAGTTAATATACAACTCAATCGTTTTTTGGGTTTCTATATAGAGGCGGGTTAACAGCAGTCCTCCCATTTGACCATTTTTGGGTAGGTGAAGCATCTCTTTTTGGTAATGAAATGCTATGTACCCAACCCCAAAAGGCATGTTGACAGAGGAAAGAATATAGGAAACCCTGAAGCAGCCAGGTTTGTGATGCGATCCTGGACTTTTGTGATCCAGATCAGGGCAAGGCGGGGCTTCGCAAAATATCGATTGACACATGTCGTCAACAACCCCTCTTATCGTAAAGCCTGCTAAAATACTACATGAATCGCCCACAAAATAGTTACAGCTCGTCTCACAAACCAATTTTGGGTGATCAAGCCAATTGCAGTATTGTAAACCCCAATCAACTTGCAATTTCCATTTTTCATGATTTACTAAAAGATGATCAACCTAATCATTTTTGTACATCCCCAAATTCTTCCAAAATTCTAATTCATATTGTATTCATACTGTACTACCGTAGATGGACGATGAAATCAAACCCTTGCTGTATTATTGTCAACCCCCGCACCCCCAAATTTCAATGTTGTCTTTGGGCTGCGCGGTTGGGTCCGGTGGACAAAAACATCAAACCCTGAACGCAGAGGAAGTTAGGTAGAGTTTTGTGCAACATTGAAATTTGGGGTGTGGGGTTTTACTTGGTAGATGTCTGTGGGGTTTGATTTTTTTGTCCATCTACTGTAATTCCATATATATATATAATTCTACATAAAGTATAACTATTGACCGCCTTGCCAAATTCCAAACATGTTTTTTCGCTCCGTCAGGTGATGTAACTCGCAATTTTCTTTTCCCTATGTTTCATCAAAACTCTCTATTGGTTACAACATACAAACTATTGATTTTCTGCTCCAACAATAGGGAATGTTGCAGGTGATGGCAAATCCTTGCAATGTCAACAATAGGGAATTATTATACTGCAACTATAGTGGATCCCTATTAATGATAATTCCCTATAACACAACTAGAACATATTCCCTATAGTACAAGTCCGTATGATATTTCAACTATTGTTGGATATATTACAACTATAACATGTCCATCATTCCCTATCAATATCCATGAATATCCATTAACTACAAGCATTTTAACCATTACAATCTTTCCATCCACAGAGCCTTGGACCAGGTGATGTTGGTCTGCAAGGAGCTCCAGGTGCTCTTCCCCGACGACGGCAACAGCGACGACGTCTCCGACTCTGAGGACGACGGCAGCGCGGCGCTGCGGCGCAAGAAGCGGCAGGCGCGGAAGGCCACGAAGCAACGAGAGAAGCCCAAGAAGAAGAAGGCGACCAAAATGAAGGAGGAGGAGGAAGAGGAGACGACTTCCGCAGACTTCCGAAAATCTAGATTCGAAGATCCTTTATGATACATATATATGTATATATATATATAGTATATAATTACATGTATTTGCCGGTACACATAGATAGATAGATAGATAGATAGATGGATGGATGGATGGATGGATGGATAGATAGATAGATAGATTAGATAGATACAATAGATAGATAGATAGATAGATTGATAGATAGATCGATAGATCGATAGATAGATCGATAGATATATAGACAGACAGACAGACAGACAGACAGACAGACAGACAGATAGATAGATAGATAGATAGATAAACAGATTTACCTGGTTTATTCCAGTCTAATATGTCCAAACTTTGACGAGGAAATCTGCCGTATTGGTTGAAGAGATATTCTACCAAGAAGAAGGTCATTACATTGAAGTATGAGTTTGTCCAGAAATGGGGTATAATAGATTCATGGGGATATTGATGGTTATTCCTGGATACAACAAACATGTTTGTCATGGGAGTCTGGGAGTATGAAAACCAGCAATCATTGGTTTTTTTTTTGGGTTTGCTAAGAGATGGGAATCTGCGCCCAAATTTTTGGCATTTCTAAACCATGGGATTTTGGGGTACCCGAAAAAAGCAGACAGCCACCCAGAATAGTAGCATGGCTGTGGGATAAATGTCGATCTATGGTGAGATATATATATATATGTATATATACATATATATATATATACATACATACATATATATATATACATACATATATATATATATACATATACATATATATATATATGTATATAATACACCTCTATACACTTTGAAACCATCAAGGCTAATGGGGTAATGTTTGGATGGTTTTTAGTGGGATTTTGAAGCATAGACGTGGCCCATCAAGGCTTGAGATCATGAAAGATGGGGGACATGTTTGATGTTTTAATTTTTTGTGTAACACACAACCACAACATGGGTGACTAACTGACTGTTTGAGGGTTTAACCAGTTTAACCACTGTAAGTTTTATTGGAGGGTTGAAATTCATTGATAGATTGGGAGTTTTACCAACTGTAGATTCTTGAAGAAATCAGATGTGGATCCTGGCATTTTCTTGCGAACAAAATGATCAACACAAGGTTGTGGCGAAGTGGCAGCTCAAACATCATCAAGTTGGACATTTCAATCCTCTGCAAAATTGATGTGTTTGAAAAGTGTTTCATCCTTGAAACTTGAATTCCATTTAAATTTGAGAAGATGAACCACCAAACCTGAAGATATCACCATGACTCCGGTATTCCAACCGAAGGACAAGCGGAAGGAGAAGGAGAGTAAGGAGAGCAAGGAGAAGGCAGGACGCTCCACTTCCAACGTCCGAAAAGTTCGCCAGGAGGAGAGGATTTCCAAACATGGTTCATGGTGGTAACAAATGGCTATAATCATTGGGAATTGGGAATTAAAACCCCCATCAGTTGGGATATGGGTATGGGTCAATACCTATAGATACCATTTTTAATGGGATGGACATCCATTTACCAGCTATTTTGATGTTCACCAGGGGTACAAGGTTTTGACACACTGCCATATAACCCCCAAGATTAGTGTGGTTATATAGGATCCACCATCTCCAACTTGACCATAAAGGGACGGGATTCCAACCATCAATTTATATGGGTAAACGTTACGACATTGCTGCACAAGAACATTACAAGACATTTTGGGCCAAATAGATGAAATATATAGACGTTCTATGGTAGATTGAACTAACCAGCATTTGGTTGACGAGATCAGGTTTCAACATGTTTTTGAGATTTTGCAGGTGCCAGAGAAAGCGCCGATAAAAAGGGGGTGTAAGTTGATGTGACGAACAAAATTATGCTTCAACTTGATATCACACACACACACACAAATTGGGGTTTCACCAAGAAACATGTGGATTTGACTTGAACAAACATGGTGATGCCATCAACAAACCGTCGTTCAATGTACAATCTTCTGTATTTTGCTCAATGATTTGCATTGTGCGGATCATCTATAACACACATTCATTGACCAATTGAACAAATGCAGTTCCTATCTTGACCTCTCAAAATCTACTCCGTATGATTTCGTAGGAATCTTGGATATGAACCATTCATGGGGACATTCACAAAATTATCTAATGGATGCATTCACCATTGGATATGAATGATATGAACCATTGATTTTCAGCTCTTTCAGCTCGCAGGAGGACAAGGCCGACAAGGCCGACAAGGCCGAGCGCGAGGACGAGGAGAAGGGCAAGCGCAAGAAGAAGTCGACGACCTCGACTTCGACGACGCGGTCGCGCGCGGCGAAGAGTCGCCCGGTGACCTCCAGGGATAAGGACAAGACGCCCAAGGCACGGTGGGGAACCAACCGTGGAAACCCTGGAAACCAAGCTTGGATTCTTGTTGTTGTATCAAAGGTTGGTGATTTTGGATGATTTTCTTTAGAGGCTTGGATGTGATATTTTCATGAGCTAGGGTTGAGTATTGATAGAGTCATATTCATCCAACAGATGTATAGAATTGAGGTTGGAAATATGGCTACTGTAATAATTGAAGATCACATGACATGCTGAAAGGGCTGCTACCCCTGAAGGATCGGCCAAATGAGGAGGATGCGCTATCCTATGCTACCAAGGTCGCCAAGGATGATGAATTCTTTGGCTGAGACCCAGATGTTCTGATATGTTCTGATGGGATGAACTGACCATGTTCCTACAAAATCATACTGGAGCCCTATGTGGCTTAAATCATCTCTTTTTCTTAGCAACATTGTATTTATTTGTGGCTACATACCCATTGACGTGAGCAGATTTCGTAGGGATCAGCAATTGCTGGGAACAAGACGAACGATCACCCGTCTCACGAGTGGACTTGGAGAATCTGCCATCCACTGCGTCCAACTTGTAGGGAATCGATTGTTGCAGAGGAGAAACGGTGCAGAAGGCTGCAGACCGTTTTGGGGGTGATTTCCAGAAGGTATCATTGTGGCTGCCAGAAACTCTTTGCTTATCACGAAAGCTAGCGTCAGCTAGCTGGAGTCTTCTTGCTTTAGCAAGTATTGGGGGGGCTGCTCAAGGACATCACGTGATTTTTCACGCGAAAGGGGGGGCCCCCCCCCGTGCTATGGACGCTTAGCGTTTATTTGGCGCCTTCAGCGCCCTCAGCACCTTCAGCGCGTTCAGCGCCCTGAGCGCCTTCAGCGCCTTCACCGCCCTGAGCGCCTTCAGCGCTTTCAGCGTCTTCAGCACCTTCAGCGCCATGAGCGCCTTCAGCGCCATGAGCGCCTTCAGCGCCTTGAGCGCCTTGAGCGCCTCCAGCGCCTTGAGCGCCTTCAGCGCCCTGAGCGCCCTGAGCGCCCTGAGCGCCTTCAGCGCCTTCAGCGCCCTCAGCGCCCTGAGCGCCTTCAGCGCCCTGAGCGCCTTCAGCGCCCTGAGCGCCCTGAGCGCCCTGAGCGCCTTCAGCGCCTTCAGCGCCTCCAGCGCCTTCAGCGCCTTCAGCGCCCTGAGCGCCTTGAGCGCCTCCAGCGCCCTGAGCGCCTTCAGCGCCTTCAGCGCCCTGAGCGCCTTCAGCGCCCTGAGCGCCTTCAGCGCCTTCAGCGCCCTGAGCGCCTTCAGCGCCTTCAGCGCCCTGAGCGCCTTCAGCGCTTTCAGCGCCTTCAGCACCTTCAGCGCCCTGAGCGCCCTCAGCGCCCTGAGCGCCTTCAGCGCCTTCAGCGCCTCCAGCGCCTTCAGCGCCTTCAGCGCCCTGAGCGCCTTCAGCGCCTTGAGCGCGTTCAATGCCTACTTGTGATATATTAAAATAGGTAAACACATAGCGGTAGCTGCTAACTGCCAAATAGCCTCGAACTGTCCATCGTACGGGCCCCCTCCCCCACCACCACCACCATCACCACCATCACCACCATCACCACCACCACCATCATCATCATCATCATCATCGTCATCATCATCGTCATCATCATCGTCATCGTCATCGTCATCGTCCTCTCCATCGTCCTCGTCCTCGTCCTCGTCATCATCATCATCCTCGTCGTCCTCGTCCTCGTCCTCGTCATCATCATCATCCTCGTCGTCATCATCATCATCATCATCATCATCATCCTCGTCATCATCATCATCATCATCATCATCACCACCATCATCATCATCATCATTCATCATTCATCATTCATCATTCATCATTCATCATTCATCATTCATCATTCATCATTCATCATTCATCATTCATCATTCATCATTCATCATTCATCATTCATCATCATCATCATCATCATCATCGTTATTCAATTACATTTTATCATTATTGGCAATTACTGTCATTATCACGACAGCTAGCGTCAGCTCGCTAGAGTCTTCTTGCTTTAGCACGTATTCCGGGGCTCCCCAAGGACATCACGTGATTTTTCCCGCGAAAGGCCCCCTCCCCCATATATATCATTGTTATATATCATATATATCAATATATCATTGTTGCATCCTCGTTGGGACGAACAATGCCGCGACACGATGATGACAGTCCCTCCGCAACTCACCTCTTCCCTTCCTTCTTTCTCCTACCCCGCTAGCTTTCGTCATCCACCCCCGGCCTCAAGTGACAATCTTGTGCAATTCATATAAATGTTTGTTGGAATGATTTTGTCTCGAGTTGTCCAAGAAGGCTTTCTCTTGCTCACCCAAGATCTTCCAAGACTAGGGATGAAACTATATAACCTCTTCAAGATGGTTCAACCATACTTGAAGGATCATCCTAGTTATTAGTGGGTGACTTGACCCTGGTTAATAAATCATCTATCACCAAACCGGGATTATCCTACTCTTAGCTGAGCATGATTGCCTCAGCTCAGCGATGATCCTCCGAGTGGGGTGTTTTCTCCACGTGGCTTTGTCTGAAAAAAACCATTCCATGCACTGTTTAATCATCATTCTCGCAATACGCCATGCCTCGCAATCGGCTCACGGCCTGGAAGGTGGTGGAAAGGTGCAGGAGGAGGTTTCACCCTTGGAGGCCTGGAATTCAGATCCCAATTTGGGAAGCATAGCCAGATGGGTTGGTTTGGTAGTAAACTTGAACCATCAGATCCTTTTTGGGGTTGAAAAGCCATGCCTAGCCGTCGTTCCGAAAAATCGAACAACGGCCGAATTTCTGCAAGATTTTCATTCAAAGCAGCTTCATCACAACTGTTGTTGGCAGGTGCACTTCTCTCAGCATGTGATCTACCCTTTATTCTCAGATGGTACATCCGTGGACGAAACCGTCAGGTGGCTGCTTGCAGTGGTCGGCTGTGTGCTACGCGACAAAAGGGGTACAATAATCCTTTGGAAATGCAGACCAACCAGTCTTTTGGGGGCATCCTACCTGTGAGATCTGGGATAACAAAAAGATAGCACAAGCGATTCAATACTACAAGATTCCATGATCATGCTGCTCTTTGGCACTCCCGTCTTTGTAAATGGTTGTTTCCAAGCGTGTCGGATTGGCGAGCTTGTGAAAAAGCAAAGATGGGTGTCATGTGGGTAAGGCTCAAAATCGAGGCAGCGATGGACTCATAAAGTCATAATGTTGATCATTTTCTGAACTGAGACTCCCAATTTTTTGGTTGAATCCCTTTTGAGCCATAGCCATCTTCCTCATGATGGACCTGAGGGAAGTGAAGGCCATCGAATGTGACGAGGATGAGGCACCGGGGGGAAGCATGGGATCAAAATGAGAACTCGATGCCCAAATCCCTGCAGATGGATACATATTGTTCAGAATTATTCATGTCAACATTGGAGTTTATGATATAGTTTAAGGAGCTCAGCCAGTTTATGATCAGCAAATGATGTTGTGTGCCCCCATGTTCACCATTCCACCGGAGCCAGGACAGCTGCTGGCTACGAGCGCCCTTCCCAACCATCCAGGCGGTGCGTTGGTGCCCCAAACTTCGGGCCGGGAGCCCAGCCACCGCAGCCTTAGATGCGCCAGTAGCAGCGAGTGCCCGAGGATGGCGAAGGGAAACCAGTTTTAGATGAAAATGGCGAAGAACGGCGAGGCGTTGAGGCCAGAGGCAAACAGGGGGTGAGGAAATTCTTTGATTTTTGCAAAGATGTTTGGCAACTTCTGTTGACTTGGGGGAACATCCAACATCAACGTCGTTCTTTTTTTTTGCTGCTGCATCACACATTTTTTCACCATGATTCAGATGCTTTGTAGATGCCACGCCATTGACACAGCGCGACCCTGTGTGGATCTGCCCAGGGTCTGTTCACTTTGGACAACCGACGCCTCTATGTTCTTCAACGAGCAGCTGTCTACCACTATCCCAGGCATATGTACTTCAGGGCTTTGCCCCTTCAACCTTCCCTCCCACAAGATCCGGGTTTGTTCAAAAGTGCGGGACACCTCACTCCATGGATGTTGTACCTTTTTATACACAGAAACATGATGATAAACCAGAGGATGGATTACACTCCTTTCAGACAGACGCATTGCAGGAAGTGCAAGATTTCTGTCGAAGTCATCACAGAACGTTGGGAGGTTCTTCATCATTTGTGTGCCTGGCATGTTTGCGTTGAATTTTGCTCAGCATGTGAAGCATGGCTTGAAGCCTTGAAGCAAAACACAAAACCAGAAAGAGGAGACCCATTTGAGATACACATTTTGAGATATTTCTCTGGGCCCCCAATTTTCATCTCGATTTTCAGAACGATGAACCTTGGCACCTCTTTGAATCTCCTCAAGTCATTGCAGGAAGAAGTTTCGTACTCGTCGGACACTAAAGAAACTGGTCATTCGTCGCAGCCTCGTCGAAAGTCTAGAGCAACTCCTCTCAGGCACCAACGGCCTTTCCATCTTCATTTCTGAATGGTTGCAGCCTCGATGTTTTTAAGATCTTGGAAGATATTTTTTTTTAACCTCCGGACCGAGGTTTCAACACCATGTTTTTTTCTTCTGAAAAATCATGTTTTCGATACCCCAGTGGACATCCCCAGAGAAATTTCACATCGCCAGTCGCACCAGGAATGGAACGGGCCGGGACAACACGAAGCACTTCGACGTTTTGCGCGTTTGGGATTGGAGGTACGTTCCTGTAGGGCCAATACCCCAAGCATCCACTGTCCCTGCCCCACGACTTGATAATCTAAAGTAGTTATTTCAACTCCTTATTTTCCAGGCGTGTTCTTTTTGTGGCGGACATCTTCCTTTCACAGAATCGGTTTCAATGGGAAATTTAGAGGACATTCTTACATTTGAACAGTGACAACTACCCAGTCAACCAGCAAGACCCATCAGTTTCTTGTAGATTTCCACCTACAGAGTGTATGACTTCCTTTTTATAATCCTCAAGATTCATCACACCACTGATCCTTTGCCTAGTGACCTAGTGGCTTCCTGCCAGGTCAGCGGTTTCAAGGCTTGAGGATGGTGGGCCGGCTGAACAGGAGCAGGCTGCCGAGGCTGCTGATGCTGGGAGTTCATGCCTCAGATTCTCCCGGTACCACCTGTCACAGTTTGCTATTGAAAATCACCATGAAAATCTAATATTGACAAAGTGTGACAAAGTGTGACAAAGTGTGACAAAGTGTGACAAAGTGTCTCATTTTAAGGTTGACCATATGGATAATCACCCTTCCATGGCAAATTGTGTCAGATTCCCAGAGGGGAGTTGCTAAGATTGCGGCTGCTGGGAGTACTTGGACCCGCAACAGATCTGCCCCTGCCTCGGCGCTTTGTCTGGAGCTTCGTAGCTGCGAAGCCACGACGCCACCACGCTGTAGTGAGGTCGCGGGCCCTACAGCAACTGGCAGATGCAACAGTGGCCAGATGCTCAACCACCCGCCACTAATTTAACATGGTTGGGAAATCAATATCAGTATTTGGATCATCAGTGGTGAATTTTCATGGAGTTTCAAGCCAGTTTAGATAATCTGTGAAACCGACGTGAAAACTCCCTGAATTCAGAGCCATGACTCGCAGCCGCAAGCGGCTGAAGGTGGGATCACAAGATGCTTCCGTGGCCTCCTCGGTGTTGGCCGAGTGACTTCATATGCTGAAGAAGTCTTCTGCAGCCAGGCGTGAACTGCAGATTCGACCCTTTCAGCCAAAGACAGGCAGGGATATGTAGGGATCAGTGACAAATTCTTGTTGGAAATGGTTGATGAAATGAGATTTCACGGAACTCTGATGGTGCTCTTAGATTCTATTGGCATGATGACTATCCATCAGAAACAGGCCCTATTTTCTAACCATGTGCACCTCTAGTGTGTCTCGGGGGCCATTTGTCAAGGTGCTGGAGAGGGAGACAGCTGGGAAGACTTCAGGTGCGGAGCATCCCATTTGGGATAGATATGGGGGTTTCCATAGTCATGGGGTACCCCTTTATCGCTGGATGGTTTATTTCATGGAAAATCCATCTATAAATGGATGAGAACTGGGGGTACCTCCATTTCAGGAAACCTCGGGATGACCATCCGTAAATCCCAGTTCTCTCGGGATACTTTTGGGGTCCATTTTTGGTCCCAGCTATGGCCCAAAAGAGGAGTCCCCATACACCTCCAACTCCGAGTGGGGATGTTGGTGCCAAACCCCACGTTGGCCCACATCCAAATAACACACCCAAACAATATCATATACTTGTTACCAGAGGATGAACCAAAACACTCGCTATACGCAGCGAGTTTGACTCTAGGTTTCAGGATTTAGGGTTTTAGGGTTTTCGGGTTTCGGGTTTCAGGGTTAATGCTGGCCCTGCACAGGGATTTGAGCATGTCGAGATGCGGGATCGGTGGGCAAACGTGTAGGGTTTCCACCTTGGAACACCAGCCCTTGGAACACGCCGCTAGGCCAGTGATGGAAGTCTTTGCCGATGCACCCAGCCCTTTTGCTCCAGGCGCTACCCTCTGGTAAACGTTTACATAACTATGGAAAATCACCATTTTTCATGAGAAAATCCACTATAAATGGGGTATTTTCAATAGCTATGTTAGTCATTACCAGAGGGTACCCGCGTTGCGGGATGAGACGCTCAACGTCTCCGGAGGCTGGTCTCCGGAGGTGACGTTGAAGGGCACGGAGTTTCATCGATGTGCCCAGTGCGGGGACCTGGTGAAATTCTGGTGATGTCCATGGCGCCATGGCAAGTGGCTTATAACTTGGAACGCATAAAAAACATCCACGTATAAATTCGCATAATCCATATAATAATATGCAAAATCTGTATAATCCACTGTATAACTGTATGATCCATGTATGATCCATGTATGATCCATGTATGATCCATAGATATAATCCATATATAACTGGGGATGTTCCGCAGACAACTGGGGTATAAACTGGTTAGGACTCCCATTGACGATGGGATTCTCACCTATGGGATGCAGCCCCCACAGTATGGTCAGTGAGCCCGAACATCGCTCATCCCAGCTTCCAATCTGCTATTTGTCAGCGTCCAAGTTGGAGGGAGGCTATATCCGGTTGTTTGATTTTCGATCCCTTTTTTTGGATCTGGAAGTCGAAGATACCCTAAAATGACTGGTTTAATGGCGAAAATGATGATCAAGCCTTGGGTTTTGGCCCTATCTTGGGGCAATACCCTATCCTGTTGGATATTTGGGTGAATTACAACGACCTCACTGGAAGATGTCACCGTAGCTGGTTGGTCTTCATATCTCAAAATCACCTTATTTTCAGGTGAGTGAATTCCTATACTTCAGCCAGGGGGAGCTGAGCCACCAAAAAGGACAATCTCAAGAGGAAATGGGGATTGATGCCACCTAACACAAGATTCCCCCTCACACCAAAACGAGGGATGATCTGAAGCAACACACCTGGGGACTTAACCAAAGAAAACATGAGAATTCACCAAGAAAGATGGGTCACTATGTATGGGACAAGTTGAACATCCCTTTGCCGGCGATTTTTTGACACAGAAAGATGGTGCCAACAGCCGCAATGGCCGGACAGATGTGCAATGGTCAATGAAATCATTTCTCCAAAGGTTGACCGGTTGAATTCTTTGACCAACGGCCACACGACAGAGCGTGATGGGAGCAGTTGCGAGTGGCCAATTAGAAGTGGGAAGGCAAAGGATTCGACATGAATACCACCCGAACCCTTGTAGCTGTGCAGATTCCATGGCAAGCTGTGCTACAGTGATTTTTCATTTTTGATGACTCTGTTTCTTGAAGACCTACAAGACTCTGTTTAATTTAAGCGTCAACCATTTGAGCAGTTATGAACCCCAAAATCCCAAAACATTCAAAACGCCAGCAATGCCGGGAATTTATTACCAGAAAACCGCAAAACATCCAGCCACCAAGCTTGACCAGTGGGCTGCTGATTGCCCATTAGACTTTCATCTTTTTGGGTGAAATCTCAATTTCTGTGCTCAAAACATCTTGAACCTGTTTCGTAGTTTCCATTTTGTTTAGCTTTTCCCCCCCCCACACACATGGGATGATGATCCCAGTTGACTTTTTTTTTCGCGGGGGATGGCTCAACCGGCACGCGCAAGATTTTCGCCGGAGCAGGTGCCGTCGCCAACGAGTTGATGGCTGGAGTGCAGGGATTCTCAGCAGATGGTGAGAGATGCGTTTTTTTCACCATAGGGTACACCCCAAATTCACAATGAATTTTGATAGGCTTTTATGGTGAACACATCCCTATCAAAACCCCAATGGGGTCTCCACTATCCCTAACATGGCCATCTTTAAAAGGGGTATATATACGATCCCCCCATTTTCTCACGGAGATGGGGATAGCCTTTGTTGGTACCTCCCAAGACATCCGAAGACTTGGGTGCAAGTGATAGCACGACATGAATGCAAATGAATGGTTGAGGCCAAATTTGACTGATATACATACATATTAATATACATACATGACATAATCTAATATCACATATATACGTACAATATATATAATACATACATATACACACATTTGTATACAGTATATAAATATATATATATATACATACAGATATTGGTGAAAAGTCATGAACTAAGTAGCAGGTTCCCTGTTGGAAACGTCTAAACTTTATGCTCCGTGTCGAGGCCAGGGGAGAATGGCATGGCAGCCCAGGGGAATTTGGAGGTTAGGCTGATTGTGTACTGATATTAGGGGATGGTCATCAATCTAATATCATAGGGATTTATATAATTTCTATATCCACTATGTTTGTATTTCCCATTATGGGATGGATGATAATCCATATACCATGGTTTGGACCATGGCACATATCATGTTCCTTGATTCCAGTGTGCACTTGCAGCTGGATTTCGAGCCTTTCCAAGTTCGGACATGGATCATCTAGGCCTGCTCTCCAAGCATGAACGCCCCTATTTGTTGCGGTGGCAGGGCGTTTTAAACCGACGTGAGGTACTGTTCGAATTGCTGGCGCAAGTGGCAAACCGCCTGAGTGGAAGATTCGGCGGGAAAATGGTGAAGTTCGTGCTGAGAAGACAAAGCTAGGAAGGTGGGAAAGATGTTTTAATTTAACCATCAACCACAAACAATGGCTTCATATCTGCAAGTGATCTTTAAGCTCTATGCCACCCAAATCAATACACTGCAGCTTGGTGTCCATGGGAACTGATTTGGGACTGGGAATCCATGAATCCTACAGGGTTTGGCAGCCTGGCTCTTTTGGAAGATGAAACTGGTGGTTATGTTGGATCCACACATGATATTT
The DNA here is from genome assembly GCA_947184155.2 of Cladocopium goreaui. Taxonomy (NCBI): domain Eukaryota; class Dinophyceae; order Suessiales; family Symbiodiniaceae; genus Cladocopium; species Cladocopium goreaui. The sequence continues at coordinate 125,237 of CAMXCT020000728.1, read as the reverse complement.
ACCATTTTTGACCCACAACTGAAAAAACTTGAATACAGCTAGCTGTGTTGACGACTGATTCTTCACGTGGCCTTTGCCTTCTCTCAAGCGTGGAGTCAGTGTAGCACAGCCATGTATCACAGGCCGTGGCAACATGAACACCCAGCAGCCACAATGAAAAAGGTACGTTTGACGTAGTGTAACCATGATGTGACATCATTTGCCCAGCAAAAATATAGGGGATCCCACCAGCAGAGGATTTTTTTAGCCAACAAAGTGGACTGATTCCGACAGCTCTTGCGACCTCATGCTGACATGTCAGACTCACGCGGCAATCTTGAGGGATGGCTCCGCAAGAAGAGTCAGACCCTGCAGAATGGATGGGCTACGGTGGCATTTCACCAGGGATATGGATCGAGTATGAAGCCAATCTTGGACATGGGCCCCATGGGATATTGATTTATATAAGGTTTTTAGATGTTTTTAGGACCCCTACCAAACACATGGAGTCGACAGGTACCCGGTAAACCATGTAATTTTCAGGCTGTCAGGGTCCGCAAGACTGCCTGACTGATGCCCTATTTGCTGGTATCCTATGGCCCAGCCCATACCTGTACTCAGGTGGTCAAGCCGGGTAATCCCCAAGTTACAGTATATCAGGTTGTACATGTTATACGGTTGTACACCATTTTTCCCGTGTTTTACTAATCATTTCTCGAAACATGTTCCCCTTCGACGGTTTCTTTCCACGAGGCGTTCTGAACGCCGAGGCCACCATATTGGACTTTGGAAGTGGCGCTACTTTCAATTTGAAGGAAAGAGTGGCATTCTCCGCAGCTTGGCAGTGAATGGCAATGACAAGTTGCGACAAAAATTGGAGGCTTTCTCCATAGCTTTCAATGTGGGATCTAACCTAGAAATGATTTCTTTTGTTTGAGGTTACTGCCGAACTGGTTGAATCGGGAGGATGAGATGATCTAATCTGTGAACCCCGTTCTCAACCAGTAGAAGGGGCAGATGGAGTTCAAGAGAAGATGGGGATCAACCGTGGCCTCTTTCATGTATTCTTTCGTGTACTATTTTTGTAAAGGTGGACACTTCTGGTGAATTTCCACGCTGAGGCTACTGGAAAAAGCAGCGCTTTGCGGAGGAACATCAGAAGCCACGGGGGGAGATCAGTTTGTCAGGCTGCCATGCTTGGATCCCAGCACCGATGAAGGGAGCCAGTTTTGGAAGGGGGAAGAGCTGCGGGGGAACCAGCTGATTGTAACTGATCATTTCTTGAGATTTACAATGGCCTGGTCAAGAAATGGGTGTGTCCACTAAAAAAGTATGATCAACTACAAACATCTGGGGGTTTCCCAACATTTTTAGGTACAAAACCCATACCCAGAACGATTCTCGAGGTGGCTGCCTGCTGCGGGCTGTACCGCTTTGTCCTAAGGGTCTACTTCTCAGGTGGGACAACAAGCCAGGTGGGTACACCCAATGTTTATCAAGGATATGGATCAAACTCAAACTCCAACAATTGCACCCGCGTTTTCCCCCTTTTTTGCATCAGCCAACTCTTGTTTCCTTGAGTATCTTGAATGAATCCTAAGACATTATAGCGCCATCTATCTACCATCCATACCCTCTGGTGATTTAAACATATAGAACATGGCCCACAGAAATAGATGATACATCTCTACTAAAAATAGTGATTTCCCACAGAAACCTCTTAAATTACCAGAGGACATCTATCGTCCAGATGTTTTTAATCATAGATCTACCCATATATCTAGCATAAACATCCATAAACTGTATCAACAAAATCCAGATTCCTTTTTTTCCCCCAATCATTTTCCAATCATCCATCTGTCCATATATATATATATATATCTACTAGTAAACCATCCATTTCACCCTCATATCTTCCAACCTTTGTTTCAGCTCCCAAGGCACCGCAGGCAGCCTATGATGAGGAGCTGGAGACGGAGACCTCGGAGCAGCGAGATCTGTGGATCTGCAGTGCCCCGGTTCACAATTTCCATGGTGGAATCATGGGGCAAAAATGGGAGTAATATAATTTATCATCGGGATATATGAACATATATGAACATATATATATAATATACATAATATATATATATACATAATGATATATATATATAATGATATATATATATATAATGATATATATATATAATGATATATATATAATGATATATATATATAATGATATATATATATAGATTTCACCAAGAAAAATGGTGGTATAATGGAGATATCACTGGATATAATGGGATTCCTTTAAGTGGGATATCATTGATTCAAGCCATCGATTTTGACCCTTCGGTGTGATCAAACATGTCGGGCCACTGGGCAGCGCTAGCAGGTTTGAACGCCGCTGCTCTCCAACATCGCTTGGCTGCGAGCGCTGGACAGGTGGGGTGACGGACTTGCGACTCTTTTATTTTCTTTCATTGGGAAGTGGGTTCAACAATTAGGTGATTTCGCCAACAAACATGTTGATTTTCCATTTCCTTTTAAACACCGGTTGGTGGTTTCAATGATGATAACCAGCAAAAATGGTGATCTAGCCAACAAAAGTGGTGATTTAGCCAACAGCTAATTTAGCCAGCCGACATTGGATAGTAGCCATCAGACATGGGGACTTCAACGCTCGTTTCGAAAAGGGGATTCAACCATCAACTGGGGATTTAACCCAGAAATATTTGGAACGGAACCATAAAACAGTTGGGATTTACATCATCAAACATTGGGATATTACCATATACTGTATATACATGTATATCATTCACATGTATACTGTAGTAAGTATATATCAACCACGTATAGTAGATGGGTTTGGCTTTTTCAACGGTGATATATGTCACCATCAAAAACAGGGATATTGACCATTCATGACCGGGGTACTAACCAGCAATTCTTATTCTCAATCCTACATTACCTGGAATGATGATCCTTTATTTTCTCATCAAAAGCAGGGATTTCCCAGCGGAGGTTAGCATATGTGTCTACAGTCTATCTCTCTCTCTATATATATACACATACACATACTAATTCATGATGTAATGTGTCTATTTGCACAAACACATGTATGTAATGTAATGTAATGTACTGTAATGTAATGTACTGTATGTATGTATTGCAATGTAATGTAATGTAATGTCATGTAATGTCATGTCATGTAATGTAATGTAATGTAATGTAATGGTATGTAATGGTATGTAATGGTATGTAATGGTATGTAATGGTATGTAATGGAATGTAGTGGTATGTAATGGCATGTAATGGTATGTATTGGTGTATGTATTGGTGTATGTATTGGTGTATGTATTGGTGTATGTATGTATGTATTGTACTGTACTGTACTGTACTGTATTGTATTGTATTGTATTGTATTGTATGTATGTATGTAAGCAAGTAAGCAAGCAAGTAAGTAAGAAAGAAGGAAGTAAATAGGTAATGTATGTAATGTATGTAATGTATGTAATGTACTGTACTGTCAGTACTGTACATACTGTGATGTGATGTAATGTAATGTAATTCAATGTAATGTAATGTATGCAATGTATGTATGTAATGTATGCAATGTATGTATGTAATGTATGCAATGTATGTATATGTAATGTATGTATGTAACGTATGAATGTAACGGATGTATGTAATGTATGGACTGGAATGGTATGGTACTGGTATGTATATGTGTATGTGTATGTTTATGTAATATATATATAATATATATATATATACAGATGTAGATACATGTATATGTATATGTATATGTATATGTATCATGTACATGTATATGTATATTTAGTATATATATATAAATATGGGTATTGCTCAAAATCATTGGCCCCCATTTTTGGAAGCTGAAATACTCTAAAACGAACCACCACCCATGACCTTTTATAATTTCTCTAGCCAGAACCTGGCACAGGTCACAGCAGAGGATGTGCTCCAAGCCAAGGGCATGTGGCAGACACTGAAGAATGCCGTGAGCGACACCTTCAGTGTCTGGACCTCGGTTTTCGCGAAATGGAGGTTTCACCATTGGCGCATTGGCACAGATGGGGGGTTTGCCCTAAAGAAACAGCAAATAAAGCCTTTATTTGGGTTGGCTTTAGGGCTGAGCTATCCCATTTGGGAGTCCAGATCCAAAAGTTCAGCACTGGAAGCTACATGGGTGTGTTGGCACTCCTGTATATATTTTGGGAGCCCCAAGAAATTGACTGTGCAACAATGGAGTTTGGGTGATCGCAAATTCAAGGACATGCCCGCATGAATCAAACTTAAGACAGTATCCCCAAAATTTAGTAACAACCTACATATGAATATGTATATAATATATATTATACATTGAATGGCAAGAACTTGTAACAACCACGGTTTCTTCTCAGACAAAACCAATCATTGTAGGTTTCCGCACTCTTGCGCCATCTGTGATGCCGCATGTGTCTCTTCAGGCAGCTGCAGCCGGAGTTGCGGAGGCCCCATTTGGGGATGGTCTGGGTTTAGCACATTTTAGCACATGATTCCAGTTATCCATTAGTTATCCACTAGCTATCCAATACTTATCCATTAATGCATAATAAATCTTTTGGGTTTATCTGTCCATGCAACTTGAAGGAGCCAATTCCGGTGGAAACTGCAGCGCTGCGATACGCTCGTCGGCACCTCAGAGAACGCACATCTGCTCGCATGGCAGGAGGGTCCAGCAAGGTGGACAAAAATAAGCCGCCCCTGATGGTTTTGATTCATTTTGGACGGCTCACAATTTAAGACCAAAGTTGGATGATTGTTAATTAGCACAAACGTCCTAAACGCGGGCAGCTATTTGGGGGTAAATTTCTATGCTACTTATTTGTCGCCACACATTCTTTTTGACCAGGTCAGGTTCCATTTTGGCAGGCCGCATCAATTATTCTTCAAGAATGTTGGCGATGATTTCCAGGTCCACTAACGCATTCTATACCCAGCAATGGGATTCTTTTCCCCAGAAAGTTACTTCCAACTACGACTATGACCCCCTTCTGTTCCCTGAAATCTGCACTTTTGCGGCTTCAGGTGTGGGGGGCGCGCTGTTGCGTTTGTCAGGGGAGCGTCATCCGCCACGGCAGGCGGAAAAGGTTGATCTCTAATGGAAAGATCAATGACATGACATGGGGTGTTTCTTCAAACCTGGGTAGACTAGGAATCCACCAAATTGATCTCAATATTATGCAACATTTGCCAAATTACATTTGTTTTTGTTTGTTCAATGAGCTTGAATTTTTGAGGTAAGACGGTAAGACATTGCGACATTTTCACCTTGAACTCCAGTGGTGGCATGGTGGCTGCTTCAGGGCCGCTTGGTGGTGGCTGGCAGAAGGGTGCGAGATAGCTTGCTCCGGAGTCGTGAGGAGCTCAAGGTGATGCAAACTGGAACAAGGTCGCAGTTGGTAACGTCAACCCTGGATTAATGCTGTTTATTTGGGTGGGGTACAATGGTTTATTAACCCAGGGTTGACATTATCAACAGCTTGTTTGAAGCAGAAGACTAGCCACTGGAATATGTTGGACCACCCATATCCAAGCCAAGGCTGTGAAGTTGAAACCGGTGGATGTTTGTCAAGCTCCGATGCTGGGGTCGGGGGAGTCAGTGGCGTCATGAGTTGATCCGACCTTTTTGTTTTTGCAGCAAATGGCAACACAAAACTCTTCATTTTTTTCTATTGTATCATATTGTTCCAATATGGGGGTGGGTCAAAACCTATTATTATCAATTCTAATGGGATGAACATCCATTTACCAGCTATTTTGGGGTTCACTAGGTGCCAGGGTTTTGACCAATAGCCATATATTCCAATATGATATCCCTATACTAACTCAGCAAGTGACTACACTTTAAACTTTTTGTTGTTGTTGGGCGCGAAACTGCCCCCTTTTCTATACCCCAAATTGGCGCGCGAACCCAACCAAGAAAAGTTTAAACTCTTTATGACAGGGACACCCGCTGAGCAAGTAATAGTATCCATATATATATATATAATTTTTATATAATATATAATATATAATATCATAATATAATGTAATATAATATAGTATAATATAGTATAATATAATATGATATAATATGATATAATGTTATATAATATAATATAGACACACACACAGAGACCGAATATCTCATCATCGATTTATTTTCCCGCCACATTTAGGAAGTTGTTGGGTCTTTCACTGGTGCCCTTCCAAGCCACTGAGGTTGGCACCGAATTTTGTTTGCTGCTCGTCAGCTCGAGGCGGTGTGTCTGGGCCAAGAACTGGGAAGCTCCTGGACCTATGCTTAAGAAACACCAAGCAAAAATGGGGATTCAACCAACAAAAATGGTGATTTCATTGAATTTAATGGTCTTTTTCAAACGTGGCTAGCTGCGACATCCCATATTACTGGAGGTCTTGATGAGAAAAAAAAATATAAATGGAGGTTTTAGTGAGCATTGTAAGCAGCCCAAATTTATGCTCACACTTCCCCTTGTAATAGAGAACATAAACACACAAGCTATCCGTGCTAGGGAAATTTCCGAGCCGCCTGGCGAGTCCCAAGTCTTGAATTCGGCCGGAGCCTCTGGGTTGAGGCTGGAACCCGGCATATCTCAGTATTGGTGGGAAAATTCTACAGGAAACCCTGGAAAGCCCAATAGTTGTGGGTAGAAACCAGGGTTTCCGGTATATAGATTTTTCATGAACTAATCTTAGATTACCCTCCAGTAAATTAACATAGACCCTGCCAGATGGGGGTTGAAAGACTAGTTTCCACTATAAATTGGTCATTTTCAGGGTCTATGTTAATTTACCAGAGGGTAACCAATCCGTTGATAGTAACCTGACAGCCACATTTTTGGGTCAGAATTGCAGGTCCAGGGCATCACACGTATCATTTTTTCGGGTCCAGCTGTGGTCATTTCCCAACTCGCCATCATATCATCATATCCATTGAATTTGTGGTCATTTCCCACAAAATGATAATCCAATTTCTTGATATAGTCATCACATCATCAAATGATATCAAATGAACAACCCTGCTTTCAGCAAGATTAGTACGATCATCCCCAAATTGGCTTATTTCAGGCTTGTTAATTATTACAATTAACATCAAATAACCCAGATATATCATAGTCCCCAAAAAGGGGCTTGTCTGAAAATAGGTTCCTCCAAGAGTGGAAGCTTAGTTATTCATCATTTTGGCAAGTGGCTATTTTGTGGTACCATTTTCAGACACACACACACACAAATATCATATTATATGGTTCTATATCCAATAATATCCCAAATCCCAAGTCCCAAATATGGTTAATGAATCTCCCAATTATCTGCATCTACATCTATATCTATATCTATATCTATATATCTATATCTATATCTATATCTATATCTATCTATCTATATGTGTATATATATATATATGTATATTTCAATCAAGCAACAATTTTCAGAGAGCCATTTGTATTGAGACCTTTGACTTCCCAATCCATGGAAAATCCTGAGGCTTCGCTCCTGGAACCCCCGCGAGATAGCAACCTGAAGTTTGAGGCCGCGAAATTGCCCCAAGTTTCCCCAGCATTCACTACAGGTGGGTTGTGGACAAATAAGGGTTCCCCTAAAATTGATGGTTTATCTATGTTTATCTTCATTTTGCCAATTCAGATTTATTTTTGGGTCCCCCAGTTAAAGAACCGCCCATTCCAAGAATTGAAGTTATTTCTCCCCATTAAAGCAGTCCAATGAGTCATATAATTCAGCATTCAGCAGAGCATATCCAGCATGTTGAAGCGTAGCAGCATACCACAATGATGACGGACGTGGATTGTGGCAGTGCATGGTCCCATAGTGTATGGGTTTGTGGAACGCGTGTTGGTTACATGGACTCTGAACAGAAGTTGTAGATCATCCCCTGCCCAATCTCGGCTTGCAGCAGATGGTCTTACCAAGTCACTTCCCAACCGGTGAATGGATGGAGATAGTTTCACGTTCTGGGCGTTGGTGAAATTCCCAAAGGGATCGGAATCATTTTCCCCATGAAGATTTGCCACATTATTGAGGGCAAAACCATCATTTTTTGAGTTTACCCATCTCCATGAAATTTCATTGTTTTAAGCCTTGTCTCTGACGGTCAAATCCGTGTTTTGGCACCATTTTGCATGGTTAAATCAATGGGATATCTCAATTTTTGTTCTTCACATCTCCATTTTTCTCTCTTTTTTAAAGAATCCTGGTGTTGTGGTGTTTGGAGCTTGGACCCTTGGCCAGGTGCTGTACGCCTTCAGTGATGCGCTGGACTTTTCGGAGCCTGTGGCCAGCCTTCCGCTCCTCCACTGTGAGGCTGGGAAAATTGACATCTGCGGATGTTTCAACTGGGGGAGCTACAAGAGGACTTAACATAGGATTATGTATGGTTTTTGTTGCAGTGGTAAAGTTGTAAAGCCAATAAGAAACCATCCTCGTAAATAACCGCTCAGGCTTATCTGTAGAATGAACCCCAACCAAGGGCTTATTGTTGGGTTTTTCTCATCAGTTATATCAGGCTATATCCCTGGTTTTCGAGGTGGTTTCAGCTATCATGTCCCAGTTGTTTGCCACAGATTTGGATATGGTATGGGATGGGTCAATACCAAAGAACTGCAAATAGGGTTATACAGCATGTATTCCAATATGATGATGACCACGATGATCATCGTGGCAACCTTTTTGGGAATTGTACCAGTTACATCCAATTACAGGGTACTACGGTAGGGTGGAGTGAATCATTCCCATCTCAAAGTCCTCAACATAGGCTGGAATAGAAAAGGAATATATATATACAATTTCCTGTTGGGAACAGATGACAGATGATTGAATATGTAGATGTAGTGTCCCAATTTTTGGCCCATACCCATACCTACATTTGAGATTCTTCACCCAAACCTGGGCTGCTTTGGCAAAGATCCGCAGGTGGGTGAGGTGACGCGGTGCAAGTACGGCAACGGCTGGTCCCTGTGCATTTTCGAGGTGCGACAGCCATGAACAAATTATTTGTTGATGGGTTTTGCGGGGTTTGACCTATGTAATGTCTTGGGGATAGCTAGGGGGTTTATATAGTTTTTTGAATGCCGGGTTTATTGGTGATATTGGTTACCATGGGGGGTTCTGGTTTATTGGGGATATTGGTCCTTGGATTTGAAGGTTACAGTACGGTACCAAATTTTGGGAGATTGCCCATCATAGAGATAGCTTTCTGAACGGCTCAAGAGTGGAGTGTCCCTCAGACTGCGGTGATTAAAACAGGCCTAGACCATTCATAGACCCGTCGAATTTTAGTGATACAGCTCCAGAATCTAAGAACTGGCACAATGGGTTTGTTTCAAAGTCGGGTACCCCCAAATTTGATGGCCAATCACAATCGATACTCTCTCTCTCTCTCTATATATATATATATTAACGCCACTTTTCCTCGGGCGCGCTCCCCCTGCAGATGGCTGGGGTCGGCGGATATGTATATACACATGTAAATGTACACGTAGATATATTGAAATTGCCTAGTATACTGGGGCCAAGTCCACCATTTGCTGACAGACCCTGAAATCATATGCTAGCGAGTCGAGATATATATATATATATTAAATATGTATACTGTATATATATATATATATCCAACGATATCGCATCATATCGGATGATATATCCCCATGTTTGATTTTGCAGAACAGCCCAAAAAAAAAACATCGCCGAGCAGGTGGCGGAAGAAACTGGTTTGCCGGGTGGAGCTTCCTGGCTCATCACGGTGGAGACGCGCCCCTTGGATCCCTTGGCGAAGCGGGCCATGGCGGCCATGGAGTTGGGGCGATTTTTTTGGGCCCAAGAGATCAATGATGGGTTTTTTTATCCATGGGAATACGGGAATTTTCATATATTCCAGATTATTCCAGTATTTCAGATGAAATCATAGATTTATATCAATGGATTGGTTTTTCAGGGAACATTTTAACCGGAAAGCCCCCGAGTGGATGGGAAAATCGATGGTTTCCTCTGGATTTTCCCTTCAACCAATCCATTGAATATAGCAATAACAATCCCTAGGGTAAACATACAAGATGTGGAAAAGGCGTTTTTGGTTTTGCCAGGAATGATGTTTTACAAATGGTGGGGTGGAAACCCACATCCAAGTGAGTTAAAACTGGGTGGTAACTCTCTGCAGAGATCATTCCATCGGTAAGTCCCAATAGGAAGCCACTTAAAAATCATTTCGTGGAACATCCTCATTAATACCCATAATGTCCCAATATATCCTAGTTGCATGCAAAAAAGGTAAATGCTATGCCCAATATACTTAGACCTATCCTCATTTGTTGCATATCCCACTATATCCCCGTAAGTCAACGACTCTCATGATTCTGATTAGCGGTCCTATTTTGCAATCTTCTTTTCCCATCCAATATAAATTGGGTTGGGTATTATATAACTGGTTGTATACCCCGTATCATAAATGGGTCTAATCTGGCTTTATCTCATTTATAAATGGTCTTAGTATATCCTCATTCATTTTGCTGTAAACCTAACTTGTCCAATATACTCACTATATTTACTTATCCTCGTGTCCAATGGTCAATCAATCCCCATTCTAACTATTCGTCAATTATTCACCCCAAATATTAACGCATTATATATCCCGAGTAAACCACCGATGATTAATCCATATTAATCCCGTTACATCCCAATTATATATATCCCCATATCATAGGGTGATTATCCCCATTAATACCAATTAAAAACTGTGATGCTTAATCTCTGCTTCCAATTAGTGAAGCTCCCCATGAAATATCCCCAATGTTGGATGGCTAGTTAACCTCCATTCCGACTGGTTAATTGCTAATTGTCCCCACTATTGTGGTTAATTATGCCCGGAATATCCCTATTTTTTATGATAAACAAACCATGTATGATGCAAACATACCCATGTTTGATGCACAAACCAATATTCGATGCCACATCAATATTTTCGATGCTAAAACGAAGTATTTATTTCATTATTTTTGACTAAAGTAAATTTTTAAATCTGGTTCGACACTAACCTCATTTTTTGACACTAACCTCATTTTTTCATTATTTGTGACACTAACCTCATTCTTTGTTGATAGAGAAATCCCATCTTTTTCCGCAAGGCGAGGACTGCGAGCTCTGGTCGCAAGCGGCCAAGGCGGCGCGCTGGGCCGCGCGCGCGCAGGCGCGCGGCAAGCGCCGCGCGGCTGAGGAGGCCCTGGCATGGCGGTTCAACTATGAAGTTGGGTATACAACATTATACAACCACAATTATAAGGGGGATATTTTATAGATATCTCCTACAAATTATAGGATATCCCAACTTATAAATCACGAAAGCCAGCCGCTAGGCTAGGCGAAGTTATTTTTGCGAACAAAGTGAGTTAAGGGGGTCTGGGGGCAGAGCGCCCGAAGTGGGATAAAAATGCGGAAAATAGGTGGTAAAAAAGGTGGACGCAGGTAAACTTTTTTAGGGTTATGTACCAGGTGGCAATTGGGTGACGTTGGGGTATCGATTCCCCCCTGGTCCGCCCTCCGAGGTGGATCTGGGCGGGAAAATGATGTCGAGCAAAACTATGGAAAAGCACTGGAAAAAAATGAAGGTTTCTGGGTGAAGAGTCTCTGGGTGAAAAGTATATGGGTGAAAAGTATGTGCAAGAAGGGTTTCTAGGTGCAGAGTCTCTGGGTGAAAAGTATATGGGTGAAAAGTATGTGCAAGAAGAGTTTCTAGGTGAAGAGTCTCTGGGTGAAAAGTATTCTCTGGGTAAAAAGTATATGGGTGAAAAGTATGTGCAAGAAGAGTTTCTGGGTGAAGAGTCTCTGGGTGAAAAGTCTGTGCAAGAAGAGTTTCTGGGTGAAGAATCTCTGGGTGAAAAGTATAAGTGAATGTGCAAGAAGAGTTTCTAGGTGAAGAGTCTCTGGGTGAAAAGATGTGGAAACTATATGGGTGAAAAGTATGTGCAAGAAGAGTTTCTGGGTGAAAGTATATGGGTGAAAAATATGTGCAAGAAAAGTTTCTAGGTGAAGAGTCTCTGGGTGAAAAGTATATTGGTGAAAAGTATGTGCAAGAAGATTTTCTGGGTGAAGAGTCTCTGGGTGAAAAGTATATGGGTGAAAAGTATGTGCAAGAAGAGTCTCTGGGTGAAAAGTATATGGGTAAAAAGTATATGGGTGAAAAGTAAAATTGAGGCTCCGATGTGGGACCATTATATGTAAGAGTTTCTGGGTGAAGAGCCTCTAGGTGAAAAGTATATGGGTGAAAAGTTTGAGCAAGAAGAGTCTCTGGGTGAAGAGTCTCTGGGTGAAAAATATATGGGTGAAAAGTAGGTGCAAGAAGAGTCTTTGGGTGAAAGTATATGGGTGAAAAATATGTGCAAGAAAAGTTTCTAGGGGAAGAGTCTCTGGGTGAAAAGTATATTGGTGAAAAGTGTGTGCAAGAAGAGTTTCTGGGTGAAGAGTCTCTGGGTGAAAAGTATATGGGTGAAAAGTATGTGCAAGAAGAGTCTCTGGGTGAAAAGTATATGGGTGAAAAGTATGTGCAAGAAGAGTTTCTAGGTGAAGAGTCTCTGTGTGAAAAGTATATGGGTAAAAAGTATATGGGCGAAAAGTATGTGCACGAAGAGTTTCTGGGTGAAGAGTCTCTGGGTGAAAAGTCTGTGCAAGAAGAGTTTCTGGGTGAAGAATCTCTGGGTGAAAAGTATGGTGGAAAATAGGGGTAGATGGGATGCTGGCAATGGAGGGGAAAATGATGAGAAAAACAATAGAAAAAATGAGGGAATATGACAGACAACAATGGGAAAAAAATGGGAAAGGAGGGGAAAATGATGAGAACAACAATGGAAAAAAGGAGGGACTTTGACATAAAACAATGGAAAAAAAATAGGAAAGCAATGGAAACGGTGGAAAGAATAGGGAGAGGGTAACATGATGCCAAGTAAAATTGAGGCTCCGATGTGGGACCATTATTGGTAAAGTTTACGGCGTCAAGCATGCGTGAAACATTGGAAAAGCAATGGAAAACTTGCTGTTTCGATGTGTGACCACTATGAAGAGTTTCTGGGTGAAGAGTCTCTAGGTGAAAAGTATATGGGTGAAAAGTTTGAGCAAGAAGAGTTTCTGGGTGAAGAGTCTCTGGGTGAAAAATATGTGCAAGAAAAGTTTCTAGGGGAAGAGTCTCTGGGTGAAAAGTATATTGGTGAAAAGTATGTGCAAGAAGAGTTTCTGGGTGAAGAGTCTCTGGGTGAAAAGTATATGGGTGAAAAGTATGTGCACGAAGAGTCTTTGGGTGAAAGTATATGGGTGAAAAATATGTGCAAGAAAAGTTTCTAGGTGAAGAGTCTCTGGGTGAAAAGTATATTGATGAAAAGTATGTGCAAGAAGAGTTTCTGGGTGAAGAGTCTCTGGGTGAAAAGTATATGGGTGAAAAGTATGTGCAAGAAGGGTTTCTGGGTGCAGAGTCTCTGGGTGAAAAGTATATGGGTGAAAAGTATGTGCAAGAAGAGTTTCTGGGTGAAGAGTCTCTGGGTGAAAAGTATATGGGTAAAAAGTATATGGGTGAAAAGTATGTGCAAGAAGAGTTTCTGGGTGAAGAGTCTCTGGGTGAAAAGTCTGTGCAAGAAGAGTTTCTGGGTGAAGAATCTCTGGGTGAAAAGTATATGGGTGAAATGTATTGAAGAGTCTCTGGGTGGAAAGTATGGTGGAAAATAGGGGTAGATGGGATGCTGGCAATGGAGGGGAAAATGATGAGAAAAACAATAGAAAAAATGAGGGAATATGACAGACAACAATGGGAAAAAATGGGAAAGGAGGGGAAAATGATGAGAACAACAATGGAAAAAAGGAGGGACTTTGACATATAACAATGGGAAAAAAATTGGAAAGCAATGGAAACGGTGGAAAGAATAGGGAGAGGGTAACATGATGCCAAGTAAAATTGAGGCTCCGATGTGGGACCATTATTGGTAAAGTTTACGGCGTAAAGCATGCGTGAAACAATGGAAAAGCAATGGAAAACTTGCTGTTTCGATGTGTGACCACTATGGAGTAGAAGCACAGAAAAAAAAACATGGAAGAAACGAGGAAAACCGTTTATACGGTGCAACTGTAGGGATTGTGGAAGGTGCATTTGGGTAGGCGTTAGACACCCAGCTGCCCCAAAAGTACCCAGCTCTGTCGACACAACAAAATACCCAGCTTGGAGTCTTTTTGTCGACATCCCTTGGCTTTTGGGACATGGGACAGCATGGGACCACTATAAAATGGATTTTTTTTTTCCATCCTACCCTAAAATACCCAGCTGCCCCAAAAATACCCAGCTCTGTCGACAGGACATAGGACAGCATGGGACCACTATAAAATGGAAAACTATCTCCATCCCACCCAAAAAAAATACCCAGCTGCCCCAAAATACCCAGCTCCGTCGATACCAGTCTTTTTGTCGACATCCCTTGGCTTTTGGGACATGGGACAGCATGGGACCAATGGAAAACTACCAGAAAATAAGTCTTGGTCTTTGTGTCAGCATCTCTTGGCTTTGGGACGTGCCGGGCTAAAGAAAAATGTGGTGTCTTTGGGGCGATGATGGTGGGAGGATGTGGGAAGGCTGCGGCACTATAAAATGGAAACCCCCAACCCCAGGAAATCCTACCAGGAAGGGCATGTAATCTCTATAAAATCAGAGCACCCAACCCCTCAAAAAACCATTCATTTTTGGATGTTGTAAGATACAGGGGGTTGGGGGTTCCTATTCTATAGTAGAAAGTTGGCTAGTTCCTTCATTTTAAGGCTAGGCTCCAGGGTACGTTGGGGCCTCCCATTTTTTTTTCTTATTTTATAGAGGTGCACCTGTTTTGTGACCTTGGGTGTTTCCATTTTATAGAGGTCCCACTCCGGGGGGGGATGGGTGCCCCCGTTTTAGTACTATAAAATGGGGGCACCCAACCCCCCCACAATCTAGTAGGGGATGTGAAAACTATATGGGTGAAAAGTATGTGCAAGAAGAGTTTCTGGGTGAAGAGTCTCTGGGTGAAAAAATATGTGCAAGAAAAGTTTCTAGGTGAAGAGTCTCTGGGTGAAAAGTATATTGGTGAAAAGTATGTGCAAGAAGAGTTTCTGGGTGAAGAGTCTCTGGGTGAAAAGTTTATGGGTGAAAAGTATGTGCAAGAAGAGTCTCTGGGTGAAAAGTATATGGGTAAAAAGTATATGGGTGAAAAGTAAAATTGAGGCTCCGATGTGGGACCATTATATGTGCAAGAAGAGTTTCTGGGTGAAGAGTCTCTAGGTGAAAAGTATATGGGTGAAAAGTTTGTGCCAGAAGAGTTTCTGGGTGAAGAGTCTCTGGGTGAAAAGTCTGTGCAAGAAGAGTTTCTGGGTGAAGAGTCTCTGGGTGAAAAGATGTGAACAGTATATTGGTGAAAAGTATGTGCAAGAAGAGTTTCTGGGTGAAGAGTCTCTGGGTGAAAAGTATATGGGTGAAAAGTAGGTGCAAGAAGAGTCTCTGGGTGAAAAGTATATGGGTGAAAAGTATGTGCAAGAAGAGTTTCTGGGTGAAGAGTCTCTGGGTGAAAAGTATGTGCAAGAAAGTTTCTGGGTGAAGAGTCTCTGGGTTAAAAGTATATGGGTGAAAAGTATGTGGGGAGTTTTTTGGGTGAAGAGTCTCTCGATGAAAAGTATATGGGTGAAAAGTATGTGCAAGAAGAGTTTCTGGGTGAAGAGTCTCTGGGTGAAAAGTATATGGGTGAAAAGTATGTGCAAGAAGAGTTTCTGGGTGAAGAGTTCTGGGTAAAAAGTATATGGGCGAAAAGTATGTGCAAGAAGAGTCTCTGGGTGAAAAGTCTGTGCAAGGAGAGTTTCTAGGTGAAGAGTCTCTGGGTGAAAAGTATATGGGTGAAAAGTATGTGCAAGAAGAGTTTCTGGGTGAAGAATCTCTGGGTGAAAAGTATATGGGTGAAATGTATGTGCAAGAAGAGTTTCTGGGTGAAGAGTCTCTGGGTGAAAAGTATATGGGTGAAAAGTATGTGCAAGAAAAGTTTCTGGGTGAAAGAATATGGGTGAAAAATATGTGCAAGAAAAGTTTCTAGGTGAAGAGTCTCTGGGTGAAAAGTATATGGGTGAAAAGTATGTGCAAGAAGAGTCTCTGGGTGAAAAATATATGGGTAAAAAGTATCTGGGTGAAAAGTATGTGCAAGAAGAGTCTCTGGGTGAAAAGTATATGGGTGAAAAGTATGTGCAAGAAGAGTTTCTAGGTGAAGAGTCTCTGGGTGAAAAGTATATGGGTAAAAAGTATATGGGTGAAAAGTCTGTGCAAGAAGAGTTTCTGGGTGAAGAGTCTCTGGGTGAAAAGTATGCGCAAGAAGAGTTTCTGGGTGAAGAATCTCTGGGTGAAAATTATATGGGTGACATGTATGTGCAAGAAGAGTTTCTGGGTGAAGAGTCTCTGGGTGAAAAGTATCTGGGTGAAAAGTATGTGCAAGAAGAGTTTCTGGGTGAAGTCTCTGGGTAAAAAGTATATATGGGTGAAAAGTATGTGCAAGAAGAGTTTCTGTGTGAAGAGTCTCTGGGTGAAAAGTCTGTGCAAGAAGAGTTTCTGGGTGAAGAATCTCTGGGTGAAAAGTATATGGGCGAAAAGTATGTGCAAGAAAAAAAATTGGGTGAAGAGTCTCTTTGTGAAAAGTATATGGGTTAAAAGTCTGTGCAAGAAGAGTTTCTGGGTGAAAAATCTCTGGGTGAAAAGTATATGGGTGAAATGTATTGAAGAGTCGCTGGGTGAAAAGTATGGTGGAAAATAGGGGTAGATGGGATGCTGGCTTTCGTTCCCCCCTTCTCAGGTTTCTTTTTTTTTTGGGGTGATATCCCAACTCATAGGTATTGTTTTCGGGTGAGATCCCAACTTATTTTTGGCTGGTTTTGCCAGCTATACCCTCTGGTAATGGAGGTTTCTAGCGGGGAAGATCATCTGCAAATGGGGAATTATCCAGCAGACCATGTTTGATTACCAGATGGTACCTATGCCAAAATGCTGGAACTTTTCAGGTTGGTGCAGGATTATAATTCATCCAGATGATATGGAGGTACAATTGGGATATTTATCAACCGTATCAGCAATATTATGGGATATAGAACTAAGATGAACTAACAATATGACATTTGGGCGTGTCCGAAAATGGTGCATACCCCAAAGATGGCAAATTGTCCATACCCCAAATGGCAAATTGTCATGAGGTAAACGTGGTTTTGGAGCATGTTTTTTTGGGGCGACACACCCAACAACTGGGGGTTTTATGATCCAACCATGGAAAACTATGGGGATTTGACAACAGTTAACTAACACTTCGAATTTTGAGAACCAAACAAATATGAGACCTCAGGCCAAACATTGGGTTTGGATCATGAAAAATTGGGATTACAGTAGGTAATAGAAAACAGGATCTATCCATCAAAATTGGGGAATGCACAATGTCAGGATCAAAAATAATCAAGCACATGGATTTGACAACAGAAAATTGGGATTTGATCATCAAAAGGTGGGGATTTCATAGTAAAAAACAGGCACCGAAAGAACACATGACAGCTGGATCACCAGACAGTGAACTGCGCAGGCACTTGCAACGTTCAACAGCAATCCCTTCGAATGGTGCCAGGCCATGGCAGCCATGGGAGCCATGGGGAAGGGGGGCTGAGGCTCTCAGATTGATGAAATGGATCCAGGATCTGAGTTCCGCATGTTACCGATTTTTCTGGCTCCCCTGGCTGTCTCCCTTGCATTTGTTGATGTTGATGTCATCAATGTGATCCCCTTGTTTTTCTTCTTTGCATGACCAGCTTCTTATTCTCATGTCCTTCCATGACCACCCCCATACTCATGGCTTTGCCAGCTTTACCCCCTGGTAATCAAACATGGCAATTTTGAAAATCCACCATTTCTCAATTGTCCCATAAAATTTACCCTCTGGTGAACTAACATAGCAATGGAAAATCCACCATGTTTAATGGGAAAATCCACTATTTCTATGGCCATTTTCCATTGCTATGTTAGTTCACCAGAGGCTATTCAAACTTCACCAGTTCCAGGGGCTTTTCCCATGATTTTCCCATGAAGCCATGGCATCAGGCCGCTTCGCGCCGACTGAAGCAGGTGGCCGACTATGCTCCGCAGCCCTTCCCAGGATTCCCAGGGGCGAATTGGAGGGAGCCATCCCTGAAGAATATCAGGGTTTCACCAACCAAAGTGGGAACATAGCCAAGAAACAACATATATAGCTATTTTGAGGGAAACCAACATGGAAATATTTAAGTAAGATATGGCTATTTTGAGGCACATTTTTTTTTGAAACTAAGATTAGTATTTTGAGGGTCGCTAGGTATGAGAAAATGCCTGAAGGATGCCGAATTTGTTGATGATTCTTGGTGGTTACAGCTTGTACATCTTTCACTGTTTTTGGACATAGTCTATATGATACTTTCCTTTTGGATCCACAAGTGGAATGTTGTATTGCCCTATGAATCACAAACTCTTGAATCCTATCCACTTCTATCCCATTACATTTGATTCTTATGCCCGTAGTGCAACTTCGAAGAAGATAAAGTCACATCCTACCAAAAGCCGCTACGAATTTGTTTCGATCTTTTTTGGGTTTCACTGAGTTTCACTGTTTGCACCGCCCTTTTCCGTTGTTCCAAACAGGTTTCCCATGCTTTCCCTCCGAAAAGAAACCGAGGCCTCCCCCCACCTTGTCCGCGGCTTCGCGGCTGCGAGCATGGGCGTCACCAAGGTGGCTCCGGAAACAGATTTCGATCGGGGATGGCTATAACCATGGCTATCACCATCAAAAGATTGTAACAAATTGGGGATTTAACTAGCAAACAGAGGGGTATAGAGGGATTTCATGAATCTGGATTCCAGACTTTTGCCTTGATGGTGCACCGTCTCGTAGGTTCATGACTTGTTGGTGGGCTCATAACCACTCAACGCAAAGCACAAATGTGGCCGGATTTCGCCAGCCCTTGGGATCCCAAATGTGGCCGGATCGAACTCGGGAGATCGATTCCTGGATCCTTTCCATTCCTTTCCCATCAATTCTTTGACAAAATGATGGTAATCAACCCAGGATTCTGGGTACCCCCTGGGTAGTTTACTGCAGACTTTTGGGTGTCATTCCAATTGCGAAGTAGTGGGCCAATGGAAAAAGCAACCATGGAACATCAGGCCCGCAGAAAGGTGCCGAACAGCCATTTGATGTCTGTGGCCATCATTCGGCAGGACCTCGAAGTTGCAGATTTCCTTGGGTGGCGCCACAGGACCGTGACAAAAGATTCCATCACAAATATGGGTTTACCATGAAAACTGGAATATAATTGGGATATGTAGTACTGTATACATGATATATAGATAATATTAAATATTATATATAATTACTGTATATAATATGATGTAATTGGATGTACTGTAGTGGGATAAGCCAAACTGAAGGATCCCTCAAATACGTGCAGGTGGTCTATCGATCTATCCCATTCTTGTCGTAGCATTCGGAAATGCGAAGCACTCCAAGGAGAAGGCTCTATAGTTTGGGCCTCAAAGTGTCGGAGTTGGCTCCAACCAGCCTTGTTGGATGACTTGTATGCCAATCTTTGCGGGTTTCACATATATCTTATCAAATTTGTGCACTTTTTTTTTCTTCATAGATTCCTATTATCATTCTTGGTGTACTGAACTTGCTCCTATTTTTTTCCATAGATCCTGTCACAGTTGATGGTCGCTTTCCCTGCGCCAGGTGTCCACAACTTCTTCAGTGCATGTCATGGGCTGAGATGGTGCAGATGGGAGGTTCCATAAATGGCGTACCCCAATAGCTGGATGGTTTCATGGAAAATCCAGTTAAACATATTCAAATGGATGATTTAGGGGTACCCCCATTTTAGGAAACCTCCCAATGTCATCCAAACTCTACCCTTCCTGGAGATCGACAGTAGAATTGGACAGCTCGGTATTTTTTTGGATCGAGACGTCTTGGGACAAATGTTGAACTGGCCCATCCCGCCGGAATTTGAATCTGGGAGGTCTGAAATGTATGTTTGGGTCCGAAGCTTCCGAAGGTTTTTGATTCCTACACGCACACGACTAGTTTTTTTAACAATTCCCTTGATGTCTGTTGGAGTGCAGGGTAAGATGATCCAAGACCATGCAAAACGCAACAGTCTCACAACGATCAATTCAACGATCCAAATGAACTTGAATCGCCTGAGTCGCGAACCGATTGACCGTTGAGTTTTTGCCCAAGTCGCCCAAGTCCAGCACTTCAAGCAGCTGTGCCTCCAGCATCGCCATGGTGCACTGGAGCGTGGTCAACTGAGATAGAGATCCGGAGGCGACCAAGGTGGGGCCTTCCTTGGTCTCGAGGAAAGTTAGCCCAAGCTGCCAGTGCTGTTTGGGAAATGCTGGTGTTGGATGGTCTCATCTTGGAGGAATGAGGTCATGCAGAAGTTCGACAAGTGAAACCTGGTGGCCAATTCACTTCACTTGACCAACCCAGAGTTTGGAGCTGAAAGGAGTTGGTGCTGATGGGCTGCTTGAGAAGAAAGTGGGCTTCCTGGCCCACAAGGCCGATTGTGAGACGGCTGAAGTTCGTGCAAGCGGGCAAACCAGGACTCCAGGAATTTTACGACGGGAATGGAGGTTGCATTTCTGCGATCTGCAAGTGGTGGTTTGCACGGTATGTTCTTAGGGGGTGGCAGAGAAGGGGCCACTCCAGTTCGAGGAGAGCTGGATTTTCGGCCCCTTTGATCCTTTTTCGAGCTGCAACCTTTGGGAAACAACTTTGCCACTTTGCCCTGTGCAGAGGCGATGTGGTCTGGTGAGAAAATTTGGATGACATGCTTGAAGCTGCTGGAACATGAAAGAAAAAAGGCGACTACGGGCCGTGCACCACCAGGCCGTGCGCCAGCAGATGGGCCACACCGAAATAGATCAATTCCATGCAGTTGGTGGTAGAAAAAAGAACTGCAGGCCTTAGGCCGCGCAAGCGGAGAGTAGCTAGCGCGTGCGCGCAAGCGGAGAGTAGCTAGCGCGTGCCGCACAGTCTTGTACAGCCATCCACTTGCCAGGCCCAGCTGGCAAAGACACCGCTGCTTGCCCAGCATGCGAAGCGCTTCCTGGAAAAATGGCAATGCTGGTGCGGTGCACTTGGTCAACGCTGGGCGAGGTAGGCGCCTAGTGAAGGGCTTCTACAAGTTGAAAACCACGACAAAGATCCAAATCCCACTAAGCTTGATGGGCTTTTTATTCTTTTCTCAATCTTGTGACGCGCGCTCTGGGCCCATCATGGCACCGACACAGCGCGCCGCCCAATGATTTCCAAAGCGCGGCAAACCGCAAGCGGCGCCAGGCTTCTGTTGCATCTTGGACGCCGACTGCTGGGGCAGTGGACGCTGCCACCGAAGCTGTTCGCAGAGTGCTGGTTGCGTGCGACGCAGCTTGGCAGCAAAGGGGCAGGTCACGGGGCCAACTTCAGGAAACAACTAAGTTAGAATCACGTGCCGCTACAAAGCTTGGTTGCTTGTTGGGCAGGAAACATTTTGGGCACATGTTAGTATGCTGCATGCAAAGCAAGGGTTTCGGGCTTGCCACTGCGCACGCGCCAGCCCGACTAAGGACGTGTGTGGCGAAGCTGAAGGACTGCGCCGGATTTGATCTATTGTGAATTGGCCAGCTGAGACCATGACTGGCCAGTTTGTGGTTTGAACGTTTTGCCATAATGTGGGGCTGGTATCCCCAACCTGTTGTTTGGTACCTGGTGGTGTTGTGGTTGTTCCTTTGTCGTTGGAAATTTTACCATTGCCCACAAACAGCGCAGGCTTGTTAGAGGCGGCTTTGGCACAAAGGCCCTTGCAACAGGCTGCAGCCTCAGCAAACGTGTTTCTTATGACAAAGGTTGCGCCCGCTTAAAACATGTGGCGCTTTTGAAAAATACGAGGTGCCACTGGTGATGTTGCAATCGCATGCCAGTGGGTCCCAAAAGGTTCGTCACCCAAGAACAAGAAACAACCTGCACGGGTTTCACACCACCTTGCCGCATGCAATGATGGTTGGCCACAAAGGTAGATTTTGGTCCGATGTTTGCCCTTGATGGGCATTTGCTTCCCCCATGTCTTGGTTTGCATTTTCAATTGCAGCGTTTGGCGGTTTTAAAGTGCGATCTGTTTGCAAATTGCATTTGATTTCCCCACTGTTCTGAGGAAAATTCCCTCAGTTTTGTTGGGACCCTGCACTTCCCCAGAATTCCATCAGGAAGCAGCGGGAGCTGTATGGAGACTCAGTCCACCGGGGCAGAAATTGAGAGTTTGTGCGGTGGTGATAAACAAATCATATTTGTCCCAATAAAAATGCCAGTTTTTGTTGGTGATATTCTTGATTTTGCGCGGTCACAGCCGAAATTGCCCCCAATGTTGTGGTTGAATTTATCATTTTTTGTGCCAAAGTGACCGGGGAAGAACATGTCTTACATATCGGGTCATATCGGATGGTTCTGGTTTCTTGCAAGCCTAATGCAAAATCTCTTACTGTGAGACTCACAAGTCTGTAAAATATTGTATATTTTTTTTTTGGAATGTTATTGAATTTTCTCCATTCAGTTTGTTTTTGATACCAATCTTGAAGTACAGAAGGTGCAACTTATCACAACGCCATCGGTGGTTTTGTCTTGATTCCCAATCCTTTCGATTCATTCCCGCTGCCTCAATCGACATGCTGGCCAATGGTTTTATGGTTTTATGTTTCCGACCCCTAATATCTGATTGTCAATGAATTCCATGGGACGTGTCAACATGGCCACTCCATAAACCCCCAATATCTGATTGTCAAATCGTTGGGTTAGGTTGGGATAGTAATGTGAGTATGGGTTAAAGTGGGACATCCCTAAAATTGGATGGTTCAAAGGGAAAAAAGGACCGGAAACTGTGTTTTTTTCCCCAGTTCCTTAGGTTTAACAGTTTGACATGACCAATTCTTGTGTTTCTGGGGTTTCCCGATGAAATCTTGTCAAAGTCATGTGAAATACTGTTAAATCCTGCACAATTTCCATTAACACCCCCTTCTAGAAATCTTACAATTTCCATCAATTTCCCATGAATTCAGCCTAGCTGCCTTCAACCAAGGCGCTCCGTTGTGCTTTGATCCCTGCCCTGTCCACGGCGGGTCGCTGTTGGGAGCCCGAGCGTGGTAGACCAACATAGCAATGGACATTATAGCGGATATATGCACCTAGTAATTCTTCATGTAGCTATGGCTATTTTTGTATAGGGATTTATCATCGAACTAAAATTAGTGATTAATCGTTAGTTAATAGACAACTGATGGACCAATTACTTACATAGATGAAAACAACTCCAGATGGTTCTATAGTTATATATAGCGATTATATATATATACATACATATACATACATACAATGATTATATTTGGGGCGGGGGTACCATTTTAGTAGGTGATGGCAGCCCCCTAATCACCCAGGGTCTTCGGGATTGATCAGGTTCTTAGCCTTGAAACATCTTCTATGGGATCTGTGATACCAATAGATGTATTTGTGATTGGTCGGTTATATACATGGATACATATATATATATATATCATATACAATTAGGACATAATCATTTATTTTACTGTACATATCCATAATATGATTATAACATATTACATATATGTAGATATAACAATATATACAGTCGCAGTGGATAGAATATGGACATTTTTCAAAACATCCTCACTAAACTCACTAAACGGGAATGTTTTCTGAAAAGCCCATATTCTATGTACATCAGGATTGTTTCTATATACCCATAGATGCACATTCAACATATACCCATAATTATTTTTGGGGAACTCACCCGAATTCCAATGGATGATCATCGTTTTCACAAAAAAATGCCAGAACAGGGGAGATCCCCTATTTCAGACACACCCATATGGTATATACATGTATATACTAGTAATTGCTAGTATATATATATATATATGTATATATACATGGTATATATATAACCCGATGGTTATTGAACATAGCTATGGCAAATCACCATCATGGTTCTTTATTTAGGTAAAGCATCCACACATGTCACATTTTCCATCTGCCACAAGGTTGGAGCCGCTGGAACACTGACCTGCCACAGGCGGAGGCACGTGTCCTCCTACGATGGCTGGAGGCACGGGGTGAGATGGATTTTGACTGAAAATGTTGGGTATATTCCCAATGAAATAGCCATTTCATAGGGATAATGATCAGCAAAACCATTGGGTTTAGGGGTACACGACATTTTCAGACACACCCAGATGGATTTTACTGAGATTTGATCGGATTGGCTTGGGATTCGATAGGATCTTGATGGGTTTCAGGGAGATTTTCACAAGATGGGTGCGGGTACGGGTCAGAATTTGAAGCATGGAGATGCATAATTTCTGTCTCGAGTGAAGAAATCCACTGTGTGTGGTATTTTAATTTTGACGCATACTGTACCTGTTGGGCACTGTAGGGGGATAGAGCTACTCTATGGGGATCTCACTGCGGATGTGTTTTTTTTTCATTTGTTGGAGGAGGGGGCTAATTGTTGCAGTTGTTCGGGTTTTATGATGCGTCCTGTTGGGATTTTTGATGTTCATATGTCCTTTCCACGTTCCTACACGCTTCCCCCCTCACGTCAAACATGATCAAACATGTATAACAACCCCCAAAAAAGATAGAACAGTAAAATCCTACTAGGACTAGGATGGTGACGAATTACTTTCCTATCATTTTCTATCTTTTTTTGGTGGTTATATATATACTATACATATATGGGATCCAAAAATGAACAGATCCAGCACTAAGGCCCGAGCCAGAGCAGCTTCCAACCTGGGTTTGGCTTGGAGCTTGGAAGAATGGCTTGAAGAAACAGTAATTTGGTAGATGCAGATGGCATAAGCCAACCAAATTTGGGGGATTGGTGGGATTTCACTCATCAACCTGGAGACTTAGCCAAGAAAACCAGACAAT
The DNA here is from genome assembly GCA_947184155.2 of Cladocopium goreaui. Taxonomy (NCBI): domain Eukaryota; class Dinophyceae; order Suessiales; family Symbiodiniaceae; genus Cladocopium; species Cladocopium goreaui. The sequence continues at coordinate 100,176 of CAMXCT020000728.1, read as the reverse complement.
TTAACGAATCAACATGAGGTTGTCAACCAATCAAACATTGGTAAAGTACTGTCTATGCTTGGAGCAACAAACGTCGATTCTTTTTTAAAACCAGTGCTATGAACTGGGAATCCTGCGCTTGACCAAGCAGTACGAGGAGGTGACGCCAATAAGTGACCTCAAGAAACGTGGAGGTTCACCGGGCATGGAACCCTACAAAGTACCCTACTACTTCACATCTAAAAAAAAGCAGGCGACAGATACTACCCCATTTCTCAATGAGACAAGCAATTCTTATGATTCTTGATCCATTTTCATCCATTTTCCATAATTGTTGACTATTGGCAATTCATGGCAATTCGCTGCGATTTCAGGTCTGTCCGCCTTTGAGATCCGCCCTCAATGGGCTTTCTGCGGAACTGAGCTTGCGAATGGGTGCGCATGAACGGAGCAGTTGCACATGTTGGGATCATTTCGGTGAGGGCAAAACTATTTTTTTTTGGGGAGAACTAGGTAACATGCCACAACACAACATCACATTCTGGGATCCATGTATAAAAATGAATGTCAATGTCTCTTTGACCGCCAAGCCCTCCTGCCACGGATGCTTGCCTTCTGCTGCTTCTTGTCTTGGAAAACAATGCAGGTAGGATCTAAGGCCCCCTGTTCGGACAAACCCACATGGGAAAAAATGCTTACTGCATCAACAAAGATAGCAAACTATATAAATCAGATTCAGTCACCACTGATGGGATTATGCATATAGAAGTTTCTTTGTATGATGGAATCTTCAGCCACATCTCATCTCCCAATTTCCCACTCAATCTATCCAGGTTCGTCATGTTGCAGAACACATTAATACATTTTTCCCCAACAGCGTAAGCTAATGGGGTCTTCAGCCGAGAATAGCTCCGCTGTGCGCTGGTGCAGGCGCTGGGTCAGGCTCAACGAGGTTCCGGAGAAGGTTCCGGAGAAGGTTCCAGGAAGCCTTGGTGCAAAGCCAAGTCAGGTCCACAGGGTTCCGGAGAACGTTCCGGAGAAGGTCGGGGAGGCTTTGGTGCAGAGCCAGGTCAAGTTCAACAGGGTACCGGAGAAGGTTCCAGAGAAGGTTCCGGAGAAGGTCTGGGAGGCTTTGGTGCAGAGCTAGGTCAGGTTCAACAGGGTTCCGGAGAAGGTTCCGGAGAAGGTCGGGGAGGCTTTGGTGCAGAGCCAGGTCAGGTTCAACAGGGTACCGTAGAAGGTTCCGGAGAAGATTCCGGAGAAGGTCTGGGAAGCTTTGGTGCAGAGGCAGGTCAGGTTCAACAGGGTTCCGAAGAAGGCGCCAGAGAAGGTCTGGGAGGCTTTAGTGCAGGCAGGTCGGGTTCAACAGGGTTCCGGAGAAGGCTCCGGAGAAGCACCACTCGAGATCAATATTTTTTGGATGCTTTTGGTTTCCACCAGATATGGCTATTTTAATCTATTTCATACATTTTTTTTACATGTTTATACTGTTTTCATACGGAGAATTATAGTTTACTTGTGGATTTAGTGGTTTTCCTTGCTTTGCCCTTTTCAGAGGTGCTCATTTGCGTCGACTGGTGGCTTCATTGCTGGTTTCTGAACTCGGGGAGTCGCAGCCTGAGTGCTGCAGTTAGAGTTCATGGTTTGGAATTGTTGGACATGTTGGAAGGGAATCGGCTTTTTACGGTGTCCAAGCAAGGTTAATTGCCAGGCTGTCAAAAAATTAGGGACATCATTTTTTGGTAGCAACTTGTCATTTTCTGGAGGACGCCCTCTGAAGTGGTGTTGGTATGGATCAAAACCACAGTACACTGGCTCGCACACTTCTGTTCCCATCCCAAGAATGCACAGAGTACACCTTGTTCGGATGATGGTATTCCCGATTTAGGATCATTTAGGTGATGTTTCATTTTGACCCATAGCCACACAGTCTGTCTTGTTTTCGAAAGAAAAGGATGATTACCCCCAATTGACTCATATTTTTCAAGGGGTCGAAAAGCACACCACTGATGGAACTGGTGTGAACAAACCTTTTGGAGGGGTTTGCTTTGTTCATTTATTCTAGGGACAAACAAATCTGGTTCAGAAACGGTGTAGTTTGAGAGCGACCATTTTGTGTCAAACGTTGTCCCCAAATTTGGGTCATGTCTCGTTACTGTTATTATATCCCCTCAACGATTGCGCAGGTTCCCATTGTTGAATCAAACTTTGGGACATCAGCATCCCAATCTTTCCCAGCGATGCGCGGAAATTTCTGAGGCGCTTGCGCGGTGCCAGGGCTGCCAGAGTGTCGGTGGCGTCAGGGAAACTCAGTTAGGATGGTTTGTGTTACTCTTGAAGAAGGACGTGGTTCGCGCTGGCATGGTGGTTTTCACATGCTGAACACAAGCAGAGCATATAAATCTTTCTTTATATGCTGTATTTGGATGGTTAATGTTCTAATGATTTTGATATTTCTTCTATGAACTGGTTTGCCTCTTGCCTCTGGACCAAGCAGACGTCAAGGTCCAGTTTCGCCGAGAATGCCCGTCTCTCTGGTTCCGCGTCGCAGTCTTAGCATTGAGCGATGCACAGGATGCAGTGGTGTGCGAGGTTTTCAAGTCGCTACCAACTAGGGAATAAACATGGTGGCAAAGCTGATTGGAGTAATTTGGAGGAAAAGTTGACAAGGCGTTGACAATGATTCAGAATCCTGGAGCACAAGGTTGTGTTGTCCCCACCACGATCTTGCCTCCTGCTGTGTAAAATGCCCAAAAGTTCGCCATCAGGCCTGCGGCCAGCGTTGCAGTAAGCACTCTGTGCCAACCTCGGAGCCATGATGCATGAGGCAATCCCACCTCCTAATAACAGGAAGAAACTACAGCGGAACCGTTAGATAAGAACCGATTAAGAATTTTTCCAGCCTACCCTGGGGTTCTTAAGTGCTATAAGTGGAAAATATGGGAACTATGAACGAGGGTGCCCTCAAGTTCTTAACGGGTTAGTTCTTAAGGGGTTCATATGGCCAGGGTTTTGCAAATTCGTAGTAATTTCCCAATTTAGAATCATGTCGAAATAGTGACTCCGGAGCACGGGCTGACAAGCACACGCGCCAACACACGCTGAAAGGGATTTGCTGCTGCGCAGCCGTAGAAAAAAAAGGTCAAAACGTTAGATGCAAGGTTGGCAGACACCAAGACCAGAGAGTCAATAGCTCAGCTGGTAGAGCATCAGCCTAGGAAGTGGAAGGTTGGGAGAACAACTCCCACAGGTGGTCTTGCACTATGTGGAACATACATGGTTTGAGCTTTAGCTTTCCTTGAGTTTTCTTTATCTGCAGTACATGAGTTGGATGTTCCCGCTCCTGTTAAGGGGAAGAAGAAAGGCATCCGTCCAACCGTTTTTTTTTAAAAAATAATAATCAATATTTGATAATGTTTGGTATATTTATACCCGTTGAAGGGGAATAAGAACCAGCAGACTAGGGTTCTTTATTTCAAGTAGCTGACAGAAAGGGTCGAATCCAGCAATCCAGCCCCGGAAGTTCCTATTGCAATAGGTTCTTAAACATTGGTTTCACTGGACCCAAAAACGACTCTGAATAGATCTATGTGATCTTGCTGGGGGGATTGAGTATTACGGGGAATGCATGAGGTGCGTTGTATGAATGTAGTACAGACGTATGCATCCATGGGAGTTTACATTTGAAACATCCTGAAACCCAAGTGATCCCTATTTTGGATCGTATGAGTCAACCCCGTCGGGTATTTCGGTCTCTTGGGGTTGTGGTTTATATATATATATATATGTCATCTTCTGTGTACATGCCCAACATGTGTTTCTGGCGCTTTGCATTGATTCAAAATTCTCTATGCAAAACTCAGTGCAGCCCCACATGTCACAAGCCATCACTAAGGGAAAATGCCATCCCAAGTAGTCAGTACTCCTGCAAGATTTAGGTTTATGGAAGTTGGCGGCAGGAAAGTCAGCAGTGAACCTGGGCAAAAACATGCAAACGGTAACCTCCAAACTGGCTCAAGACTACAATCTCAGTAGACAATGAGTGGAACCCATGTGCCGGAAGAGGTGTCAAGTCAGCTAGGCTATACCCACCATGAGAATTCAGTCCCAAACGCGCCGATCCAAAAGGACGGCCTCAGTGGCGTGGATAGTGGCAGCCTGCATGAGATTCAAGTGACAGAAACCGATCGAACAGATGAAACAGATGTGGACCTTCATATCAAGGAGACCATGGAGATCATGGCTGAAGGCATGTCGCAGATGGAGGTGGTGAACCCTGAAGTCTTACGAGTGACACAGGCCTGCCGGGCTTTCGACCACTTCGCTGCGGCCTTGCGCAGTGGAACGAGTGGAAACCAGAGAGACTTCTACCACAAGAGTCGCAAGAGCCACAAGATCTCGACGTTTTGGAGCCATTCTTGGCATGGTGGGCATTGGAAGAAAATCAGCACGCTCATCATTTTTTACAACGGCACTGCGGCGGTGTCCTTGGGTATCATCAGTGGTGTTGTGGCAATGCTCCTCTTCCGTTTTGGAGTACTGCCAGGCTTTGAGACCACATACGAAGGTGACATGGTGAAGGCCTCCGTTTGGTCAATTTGTTCAGGGTTTCTAGTGACATGCTTGGTGACCATCTTCTGGCGGCCGCAGAGTCAAGTCTTCTTCGACCGAATCTGCATTAGCCAGACTGACAGTGACTTGAAAGTTCACGCAGTCTTTAGCCTCAGCGGCCTTCTGAGAAAAACTGACACACTGCTCATCCTGTGGGATCCAACATGGACAGAGAGGTTGTGGTGTCTCTTCGAGCTTGCCGCCTTCTTGCAGAGCAAAAAGAGCGGAAAACAGGCTTTGATGATTCGACCCATTTTTCTTGGGCCAGTTTCCATCGTGGTTTTCGTCACTTTTTTTGTTACTTTGTTGCCTGGCACCTTTTCACTGAATGACTCGCAAGAGACAGGCTACATGAGCAATGGCGCCGTCATGTTTGTGGGCCTTGCAACTATGTACCCTGCCGTGAGCGCCATACGAAACTATTTCCGAGAATTAGACACGATGAAACAGCAGTTGCTGTCGATCTCTTTCGATTCGACCCGCTGTGCATGCTGTAGCCTAGGCCATGTATACAACGGTGTGCCGGTACCCTGTGACCGGAAGATTGTGAAAGAATGTGTGAAGACTTGGTTTTGTAGTCTGCATGCTTTCGAGGCGACAGTACGTTCAGAGGTTTTGGAGGTTTTGAACCATGACCTCAGCGAAAAAGTCTTCAGTATTTGGTGGGTTCTGGGAGTGACTGCTCCGATCATCTTGGCTTTCATGGATCTCTCAGCCACCCAGGTCTCGGGGGGTCCAGCAACAGCTTTTGTGCTGCAGGGTCTGGTGATTTGGCTGCTGGCACTTCCAGCCACCAATGATCTCCTAATTTCTATTCCCTCGATCATGCGCGCAAGGCCTCAAAATCTGGCTTTGGAAGTGGTCAAGAATGCAGTGACATTGCTGCTCATGGCTTTACCTTTGGCAATGATTGTCGCTGTGCATGGGCTTGCCTATTCCTCTTTGATGCCGATTCCAGTCGGATCATTCGGTGATTTCAGGGAAATGGTTTATTTTGCATGCTTTTGTGGCTTTGTGCTAGTCCTTTCACTCTTCCATTACTTGCTTGGAGTTGGCCTGAAGGCTCTTAGGAAGTGGCCTGGCTGGTGAATCCACTGACCTGTCCACGTCGCAGTTTCACCAGGCCTCACAGGTCGAAAGCAGAAAAACCTATGCACTTGCTGACTTTTGTGATATGGGTTTGTCTGAAAATAGGGTATATTCCCAATTATAGCCATTTAATAGGGATAATGATCAGCAAAACCATTGGGTTTAGGGGTACAGTATTTTCAGACACACCCATATACTTGATGCACGTAGATCTATGTCAATCTATGGAACCCTAAACCAGATGGGCGGATTTATTAGGGATAGGGTGATTTGATTACGTGGTATGTAAGATCACGGGAGTATCTACCTGAAATATCCTGAAATTGAAACGATGAACCATCCATTATGAGTCAAAACCCAAACCTTCAAGACAATGGTCATTTGGATTCCTGGTGTAACAACATGTATGCCACCACTGCATATATTTAGATATCGCCCAATGTATGTTTCTGCCGGGAATGAGACGCTTGCCATCACTGAGCGAGAATGCCCTCCCAAGTGGTCAGAACTCCTGCTGTAGATTTTGGTTCATGGAAGTTGGTGGTGTGGGTAAAAAGATGCAAACAGCAGTACCCTCCAAAACAAGTTTTCCGCATCATTTCCCTTTGCCCCCTTTGATCAATGATGCTGGATATTGTCAGAGGCCTGTGGACTTCTTCACCTTCGTCAACTCGTGCTTGCTGGAATCTTGTTGATTTGGGTCCAAAAATCCACCACCCCACCGAGAGTCTGTTTTCAGAGTGGACTAGGGCATTCCACGCTTTGCAGGTACAATCCAAGATGAATTGAACATACCTCTGGAAAATACCCCAAATCCCTCCAACACCCCAAATGAACCGCATCCTTTCACAAACCCTCTTTAAGTGGCCAGGTGTATGCTCTAGGATTCTGTTTGATTTTTCTTAGATGTTACACCCACGTGTTTCCAAATACCTATAGGACCTATGGATCAATACCTATACATACCATTTTTTGGGGAATGAACATCCATAAATCCCAGCTATTTTGATGTGAACTACAGGGGTACAAGGTTTTGACACACTGCCATATATTGTTATTGTTCGTTACTGTGTGATGAAAAACTACAAAGACCAGCAAGTTCAATCCACTGGATCTCCAGCAGTGGTGTTCCGTTACCAGTTTCTCTCCTGTGGAAACCACCAAGGACAAGGACCAAGGCTCACCTACTTATGGCCTGTGTTGCTTACGTTCCGGGCTTGGCATTGTGACGTCTGGGTATGCTTCAAAATGGTTGATTTGAAACTCGATGATTACCCTCTGGTTAACAGAGATATGGATTTATTTGTGGCTTCCCATTTGGAAAATGAGCTTTTTAAATGGTGGCTTTTCCATATCTACATTAAATAGATATAAAATGATATAACTAGATTACATACATGCTAAAAATCACGAGTCATTTCCGCGTTGTCCTTTTTTGGGTGCCCCTTGACCCGCGGTGCAACACTTCAGCCAAAGCAAAATCCTTGAGGCGTTGCGAAGTTTGTCATCAAGGAGCTGCAGGAATGTTTGCGCGGCTGGCTATGGGCAACCCTACCGGAGGCGGAAGCTGGGAACATCAGCGAACGTCATGGAGCTGATTACCAGGGGGTAACCACAATACCACTCCGAATCGTGAGCAGTGCAGATGCATCATCAAAAGATATATCAGATATGGCTTTGTCCAAATCGCCAGTATACCCCCAAATGGCAAATTTAGCAACATGATGTGATAACCCAGGTTTCGGTTTCTGGGATACCAAATTTTCAAACCCAGCACATATGGCAATTTTAGATGTGAACATCCACAATTTTTTACAGGAAACCCGGTAGACCAGTTCCCCTTTCGTCGACCTTTCGTAGGTGCCCCGCGGCTGGAATGCGCGGCAGAATGATGGACTGCCGACGTTGCTCCGGAGGTGGCTCTAGGCTCAGGATCAACTTGGTGGTTTCTAAGTTGGTTTATAACTACAATAACTAGGGTTTATAGTAGTTATAACCATAGTTAGATGGGGTTATAAACCAACTTATAACTAGGGGGCCCCACATTGTAGATGTTTTTGGTGTACAACTGAACTTGGTCTGTTCAACTTTGGCGCGCAGTGAATGTTTGAAAAAAATGGGGTAGCCTGATGTAGCTCGAAAGCATGGGGATTTTCAGTTTCGCCTCAGTCCTTTGGGATTTTGAAGGTCTGAAGGTTCCAAGTTTAGTGAAGCGACCAACTGAATCTGTGAGGTTTTGGGGAGTGACTTTGTTGGCCAACGCCGCCGGGTCCTCAGCGGAAACGCCAAGTGCTTTTGGTGCAGATGGTGCAGGTGACTGGTTTTTAGTGCTTTGGAAAAATGAGGCTTATGAGATGGGTCATTAAATGTCCCCATTGAACATCACCCAACCAAAATCGGTATATGGTCATTAAATGGCTACTTTTTTAGGTGATGTCCAATATTCCCAAAATGGGACAGTTACCAACCCCTGTTATGAGATGGTTGGGTGGTTGCAAACTACTTATTCAACTTGTCAATCTTGTTACAGTCTTGTTATTTAATTTTATGCTGTTTTTTTTTACAATCCTAGCTGGATGATCTTTACTGGACATTACTGGACTATCATAATCTGTGATATGTGGGTTTTCATAAATGGGGGTACCCCTAAATCATCCATTTATCATTTATAGATGGAATTTCCATTATAAACCATCCATTTTGGGTACCCCCATTTATGGAAATCCCCATAGGTTTAAAATGTTTTGAAAGCACCAAGCAGGCAGGATTTTCGTCCAAAACCGGCCAGCTACTTGGATCCTGGGTCCCCAGGGTTTCCATAAAACCCACCAATTTTGGAGATTCAATAAAGAATATCATGGGCCATCATGGGGATACACATGATGAATTTTTTTCCAAAGGAATACGATAGATGGCTATGGGTCAATACCTATGAAAATACCATTTTTAGTGGGTTATTCACATCCATAAATCCCAGCTATGACTTGGGGTTCACCAGGGGTACCAGGGTTTTGACCCATCCCCAGATGTGAAAAATCGGCAGTCTGACGGAACCGTCAATGCTTGGATCCCCAAGATCCCGCCCGTCTGGCAGTTGCCGTCCTTCCAAAAGCAGTGTCAAGAGATTACTGTGGGAGTCTCAGTGCAGAAATCACCAGATGTAGGACCGGACATCAAATATGTCTGGATTTTGGTACATGTCTAGACATATAGATATATATCCACAATAAATAAATATATAGATAAGTAAATAGATACAAACATATTTTATAGATAAATAAATAAACAAACGAATAAATAATACATGAATAAACAAATAAATATATATATATATATGTATATATATATATATGTATATATATATATGTAATTTTTGGACATACCCAACGGATGGATATGGATATGGGGGTATTCCCAAGTCCAAGGAATTTAAAAGCATTGTTGTTCTGGTTTATTAGGCAATGTTTTGGGGTATCCGCATTTCTTTTGTTATGAAAAAATCAAATGGGTGTGGATCAAAATTCTAGACACCGGGACCGTGACCGGACATTTGGCAGGTACCGTATGAACCAATAAGCATGTTGGTTATCACTTTTTAACCCAGAATTTTGGCCAGAAACATGTTAATTTTACCATCAAAACTGGAGAATTCAACTCACCAAAATATGAGTCCTGGGTTGATAAGAATGCTCTATTTGCACGGTCCTGGGTGCAAAATATCTACCTCCAGTTGTTTGAAGTTGATCACTGTTGATCTACAAGCTATCTTGGAAAACCTGATATCGATTCCAATGGTGGACGACTTCCATGTCCGGTTCAGGCGCACTACTCTTTGGTTGGAAGAAAAGATGAGATGCATTCCGATGACGGCGAGGAGGCCAGATTTCTCGTTTGAAGAAAGTGGGTGGTGCAGGCCTCTGGTCGGATGATTGGGCACCCCTCCGACACATGGATGCTTCACCAAAAGCTTGATGCATTCACCCAGGATTCAAATCATAAGGTATGAAGCAACAAATCCATTAATTATTATAATATATTATAATTCCATTGTATAAACGCATTATACATGGTATATCATAGAGTTACCCCCGAACCTTGGAGGATTCCAGCTTGCCCGGAGCCCGCTACCCGTCCCTGCAGGAGTGTGCTGAGAGGGAAGATCTTGGGTCGGATCCAGTGCCCAAAGAGCCGTGAAGCCCAAGAAAAATCCAGATGGATCCAGGGGTAGCTTTCAGAGGCGATGCATCGTTGGGTCAGCTCGATCTGCTGGAAGCCAGCAGATCATCATTTTTAATGGAACTTGAGGGAATTTTTGAATTATCCACTTGGGTGAAAAGCTTTTGGTTGGCCAACACCCAACATTCGCCAAAGCTGTTCAATTCGTGGTTGTATACTTGTTAGAAAACGTCGAGAACACATGTATGTATGTGGATACACAAAATGATAGATTACTCCCACTGGAATGATGTTTAGTAAGTTGAATCATCGCCAAATGGCCTTATGTCAGGTTGCTGATTTGTATTTTTTCCACATTGATATGTCATATTCTGAGTTTGTTGACGACCTTCCAATTTCTTTGGTTCTCCTGCCATCTCTTGTGGGTTGAAAAAACCCAACATTTCAGGGGTCATTTTTGTGGGTTTCTCTGAAAATAGGGTGCCTAGGGTGCCCCGACATTCCCTGGTTTATCATTATTTTTCTCATGAAAATGGTGATTTGGTGGCTATACATTGGATATAGTTCGATATAGTGGATAGTACATCCCATGGACAAGACGTTCACTGATATCCCCAATTGAGATCAATTGAGCATCTCTTTCTGCCTGGTTAAGAACGAGATTCCCAGTTCATAGATTATGATCATACTATATTGATCTCTATATGTATATATATATATATCATATATCTATTGGCTAGTAGAATCCCAGCACCAATCACCAAGAGCGCCTGCCTTGAGGTGGCGCTTCGCGCGGGAAGAGCAAGACTTCGAAGCCATCCTGGAGGTGAATTGAACCAGCGAATGGGTGAAATGAGAAAACGACGGTCACAGCAACGTCACTACACAATAGTAAGGAGACCTACTGTTCCCAAATTTGCTGCTTTATTTCAGGTTTGTTAAATATCACAATTCAGCCAGATACAATTATGATACTTATCATATCTTATCATGATATATCTCAACGAATAGTTCAAATATGTTCAACATCATTTCATTAGAGTCATTTTTTAGATATTTCAAGAGGGCTTGGCAACGCCTGTAGATTTGGGAGTGGCTCAACAGAACAATTCTTCCCCAAAATGGATGAGTTTCTCACCGCACCAAACGCCAGGTTTCGCCAGGTGACTCAAAAATCATGTGACTCAAATTACCATGGTATCGGCATTGCATCCTCAGTAAATCCGCAGAAATTTGTGGACTACTAGACTACCTCCATTTTATTAGTTCATGATGTTCATGTGCTCAATAAAACTTCAATAAACCCAATGCCATAAAGCCCAAAAAATCATCACAAGAGACACCTTCTGGGTCAATTTTTGCCCGGAAAAAGAGGCCTTCTTGTGGGCCGCCTGCGATGTGGCCCTGGGCCCTTGGTTTGGGGACCTGAGGCGGTGGGTTCCCAGCAACAAAATTTCACGGTGTCATCATCCCTATTTTGAATGGTCATAAATGGGTGTAGCACATTTTCAGAATATGGAACAAAATGGAAAAAGAGGATTCAAATCAGGTTAAGGCGGTTTTTTGTGCATCTATCAAAAATCTGAACCATACCATAGAACCATACCATAGAACCATACCATAGAACCATACCACAATTGATGCAGAAGCCCTTCAACATCCTGGGCGCTATGGATGGCGCTTGCTGTCCGAGCCAAGGCGGCGAAAGGTGCTCAACCCCGGAACTGTGACCAGTCAGGCTGCACAAGGCTGACGACGGCTGTGGAACAAAAAATCGTGGTGGGGAGAGCTGGGATATCTATGGATATCTATGGGATATCTATGGATATCTATGGGATATCTATGGGATATCTATGGGATATCTATGGATATCTATGGGATATCTATGGATATCTATGGGATATCTATGGATATCTAATATCTATCACCCAAAAATGGATACCCTCCGGTAAATTTTCGATGGAAAAGCACCATTGAAAAAAGGGGCAAATCAACTCTATAAATGGTGATTTTCAATAGCTATGTTGAATCACCAAAGGGTACCTCAGAAAAAAATGAGGGTACCTCACAGAGGGTCGAAACCAATGGTCTGTGAGTGGGAAACCGGAAACCCATTGATTTTGAGATGAACAGTGACAGGGCAGGGTCCAGATGCCCGGCACGGCGCAGGTTCGTTGGTACCAAGCTTGAATCAGCTTCTGAACCCCAACTTGCAAGTCCTGAGATCTTGGTTGGTCCTGCCTGGCATGCTTCGATGCTGGCCAGCAAAGATAGCAAAGCCGTGCGAACTTGTTTCTGGGATCTGGTTCAGTATCCTTCCAGACTGAACCATCACCTTTCTGGAAGATGGCATTCCCAGTGAAAGTGAGCAGTTTCCACCTTTTTATGTTTTTTCGGCGAGATAAACCTCCACCTTTTTTGGGAACAACTGCTGGAATGCGGCTGTCTTTGCCAGGATCCCTCGCTCTTTGAGCGGCTCTTGACCAAGATCTTCTTGGCAGAAGACTCGGATCTGGGAAAGTCGTGATCATTTGGGACCCTCAGAAGCATTGTGCTTCCTTTGAACAACCGGGATTTTTAGAGGTTGACATCTGAATAAATTCTGAATATATGTGAAATCATATGAAATATCTGAGACACAACAGCCAGGGGCATTCAGCCAGGGGCAGCTGAGATTGCGAAGAGTCCTGAGGTTTGCATTGGCTGCTACATCCTGAAGCTCTCTTGCGGTTCCTGGCTCCAGGTCCCGAACTCGCTGGGGTCTCTCCGAACTGTGATGAATTGGATCCGCTGCCAGGGCATCCGCAGCCGAGATGATCAGGTGCACTTTCTGTCGCAGGCCACAGATTTGATGGATTGAAACACCGGCAATGGCTGATGATTGGGAAGAAACGATAACAGATACATATGCATTTGCATAATTTTGCAAATACACATGCATATACTTGTACACATACACATACACATACACACACATAGATAGATAGATAGATGGATGGATGGATGGATAGATAGATAGATAGATCGATGGATGGATGGATGGATGGATCGACAGACAGACAGACAGACAGACAGACAGATAGATAGTCCAGTATATCAAAGCTTTATTCTTTGATCGTTTCATATGCTTGGAGCTGCGCAGGAAGCGGTTGCCTTGTGCAACTACTTCGCTGGCATGTCCAAGAAGCCTCGCTTGGGACTCTCGGGTGGTGAAGCCTCCAGCGAGCAAAGATGCATGACACTTCTGAAACATATGGAACAATATGAAAAATCGACATCTTTTGACTTACAGTAGCTTAAGGCTTGGCTTACTCCCAACAGCAGTGCTTGTTGGCTTTCAACCTCTGGGTCTAAGGTGGGTCGTTGTTGTTCCCAAGCCTGAACAGCTGCATGACGTTTTCACTGGTTGAATCCCTAATCATGTTGCTTAAACCTACTTCTCACCTTTTTTTTGCTGGTTCAATCCTTATTGTTCATGGTAAAACTCGTATTTTTGACTGTCAACTCCCAATTTGTAGTGCTTAAATCCAAAGCAAAACTCCTCGCCCCTAGGTGAAGATTTGGATGATTACGGCCTCTGGGAACCTGGAAGGGTCTGAAATCCAGCTAGCGGTGGGTGGGACATGGTACGTGATTTTGAGGTGTAAAGCTATTCTATAATATATATATATAGATATATATATATATATGATATATATAATCTGATATATAATATATATATATATAGATAGATAGATATAGATAGATAGATAGATAGATAGATACGTGTAGATATATATATATACAGTATATAGTACCTCAACTGGATCAATAGTTATCCCTATCTATATCCGTATGTATTAATCTCTTTTTGTATGTCTATCTCTGATTTCTATCTCCACCTCCACAATCCATGAACTGCCGAGGTTCTCAATGTCTTGCACGCTGTTCTTCAGCTGCCAGGTGACAAGTGGAGGCTCCTAGACCGTTTTTTGGTGGCTTGTGAAATCTTGGGTGCGCGAGATATCTTGGGGAGATTGCTCATCACTTTTCAATGGGTTGAATATGAATAATTACACACACACTCTATATATATATAATCATATATATAAAATCATATATAGATAATATTTGTATAGGCATTGAGGATATATCCTGTGGTACTCGATTGTCGTTAACCTGGCTGATGCACCAGGTCTGGCGCCCGAAGGACCGGCAGCCCGGCGCAACCCAAACAGCCCGCGCAACGGAAAGCGTTGGGGTTCCCGGGGTCGTAGCGTTCGAAGCGTTGGAAGAGAATGGGATTGGCCAACATGCTGGAGTTTTTGTTTTTCCATTGAAATTGGTGACGTTAATAAATGGTCCAAACCAATGGTGAATGATGGTGAATGATGGTTAATGATGGTTAATAATTTATGGAACATTTTTATCAACCAGTTTTTTTTTGTTGCTCCCTTCTGGATCCTTCTGGTCTGTTTATGGTCCATTTGTTTTTGGCAGAAAGAACCACTTGCGAGTGGATTTCCATTCACGTGTTTGCTCTGACAAGCTGATAGGTCCACAAATCAACTTGATAAGCAGATGTCAGGTCAATTTCTTTCAATCAATATACAATCAATGGCCATTTGCCATCCAATTTTGTTGGGCCCCCAGTTTGGACCAAGTCCAGGCCTCTGCCATCAGACTGGAAGAGTCCCTTAGGCGAGCCCAGCTGTGCCAGTGACATTCGTCCGTTTTCGACCACTTAAAAGCCGTTTGTTGAATTTCAATCAATGTCAATCACTGGTCACTAATTGAACATTGAGACAGTTTACTTGTGATACCGTAGATCATAAGAAGGCTTTCATGAAGGCAGAAAGCCACGGATCAGACCTTTTTTCCCCTGAAAGACTTAATATTCGATGATTTTTCATGAATTCAAACTTCATATCATCTCGCGATCTCCTTATTTTCTGCTTTTTTTTTTTTCTGTTTAAAAACAAAAGTTGCTAGTCACAAAGCCCTCTTGTTCTCCCCTGGTCAAAGCTCTGGTCCTTTTGATCCCCAGGTTTTGAAGACGGCCTCGGGAAGTTGGTGTCCGTTCGGGGGACCCAGGTGACAGCCTTTGTTGTTGTTTTTTTTTTTTATCTCTATATTATATATATACATATATATATTATATTATATATATATTATATATATATATTATATATATATTATATATATATTTATGGAATCATGTTTTTTTGGTAGTTTCTTTCGGGATTTGGCTAACCAAACGCCAACTTCATGGGAATTTAACTAGTGACTTCAATGAGGTTTTTGGAGGTTTTTTGACGGTTAACCGGACGGTATGCTGGACATGTTCTAATTTAATCCATGGTCTTCTGCTCAGAAGAGATGTTTATGGTGTTCTTTGGGTTGCCCAATTTAAGTGAAGGGTCCATTTCGTTCGAACCAGGTTTTCTGCAGTGAAACCTTTCGTGCGGAAATCTTGCCCCACTAGTGTGAAACGTGTTTCCAATTTGTTCATTTGTTGCTTGTGATGGGCTGGGACATTCAAAGGCACCTTGGTCAGCCTTGGTCCCCTTCAATGTGGCTTAAATGTCTTGTTCTAATGGCTTTTTGAGACTTCTACACCTGTAACTCTGCTTCTACCAGGTTGAAGCAGTGTGCAAGAGCAGGGAGATGGCTTGGTTCCAAGGTGCTGTCAGATGGACCTTTGCCTCTGGACGAGGTGGGGGGATCATTGTGCCGAATGTGGAGCTCAGGTCACCTTTGCGGGGAACATGGCCTCTGGGGGGGTGTTCAGAATCTTCAGAGGTTTCGATCCTATGGCTCTGGGTCAAAAATAGCTTTTTCTTTTTTGCCGCATTTGGTATTAGATCATCATTTTCTGAGGGAGAATAGCCATGATTAAAGCCATCAATTTTGCTATTAGATCATCATCCCAATCATAGTTATAGGCGGTTTTTTGGCTTTTTCGGGGTTACATTCCAGCTTATGGGGCCAAGCGTTTTGACCCATCCGCCGAAGAAAAAAAAGGTCCTGAACTGGTTCACCGACATTGATCTGCCATGCTCGACGCCCTTCCAGGACTGATCTGATCTGATCTGCGATGGCGGTGCAGATAAGTTTCATCGACCTTCCAAAACCCATTGTATAAATAAATAAATAAATATATATATATTATTTAACCAATCAGCTAGATATATATATATATATAGCAGCAGCTATATATCATATTATATCATCCAACATCAACTGAGATTCATGTGTGTCTCAAAATAGATCCTTTGGATCAGCAATTTTTGAAGCTGGACACAGGACCTGCCTCGAGCAGTTCCTGCGGGTGGATTGTACACCGGCGACACCGATGTCAGGCAGTCACGGGTGGTCCGGAAGTTGGGGGTACCCGATTTTCAGGAAGACATGGCAGCCATAGAATCTGGTAAATCCCCCAAAAAAATATGAGAAAACTATAGAAAACTCGTCCCACCTGCCCAACTTGTATGAAATTGTTGTATGTTAAGGACTTGTGGCGAGATCACATTGTTACATCACAAAACATCATTGTGTTACCCCTCATTGTTGCTTCCATCCACAAAACTAGTATATCGGTTGTCTATCCGCGATGTCTAATGTTAGGGCGATGGGATTCATCCATTTATATCCATTATCACCATTATCACCATGATTTTTTCCATGATGACTGGGAAATACTGGGAATATCATGGATGAGAATGGTAAATTTGGATAAATTTGGCATATTTTGGCATCATTTACTCCACTTTTGACCCAAGCAGAATGACCAGCCTCAGCCCTGGAGGCGCCGCACCAGCCGTTCCTCCTCGATGCTGAGCTTCTCAGGTCGCCTCGAGCGTGGCCGGCGGGCCTCGGGGTCCGGCATCCCATGGGGGTACCCTCTGATCATCCCAGGGATGGCTTCCGTATATCGTAAGTGGATACCAGGTTACCATAGAAAGATATAGAAAACACATGAACAAAAATAACAAAACATGGGTTTCCCATAAAACAAAAGATGAAACACAACCATGAAAAAAAACATGAAGTTGGTTCATAGATGGGAGAAACTACTTGGGGAACTTACGGTCATCGGGATTAACCACTTACGATCCGTGGGATGACCCTTCAACTAATCAAATTTGGCTGGTTGGGAAACCCTCAAACTAAATCCATTCAATGGAGGGTTGAGTGGAAAATTACTCTTTGTAGACGGGGCATTTTCCCACAACCCATGGTTGATTACCGGAGGGTATACAGTGTTATACCCCTACAATTGCTATTTAATAATGAACATGATGATCAACTAGGGGTAAACTAGGGTAAACTATTTTCAGACAAAGCTATACTTAGCAACCGATTGACAAAGCGATTCCGCCTTCCATATCCTTTTATCATCTTTTCTCGGAAGCACTCCCCCAGAAGCCATGGTTTAGTATTGGATCGAAGCATTTTCAGGGGTACACATGGGTCAATCGAATCAGAATTCAGGATTTCTGGCTGCCACAGGAATCGATTGATAGGATTCAACACCAACATTCCTATTGGGATGTACCATGAAGCCTGGCAGCCATTGGCTGCACCTGAGGTCCAGTTGTGAAGACGACAACCACTCTCCTCCAGGATTCAGGGTGGATGAGATTGGGGCTCCCAACCATGAATTTCTTCCCTTCCCAGCCTTCTCATGAACTTTTTTGGAATCCTGGAATTGTTGAGGGGAACATCTAGAGGAACCCAAGATATTTTGGAATCTGCGGTATTCTGCGGTATTCTGCGGTATCTAAATCAATCCATTGAACCCCACACGGTTTGGACACCCAGCGTCACGTTGAGCAAATCAAAGCCGCCACAGGATTCGCACTGCAAAATCTTGGCGGGTCCTGTCCTTAAAGATGATGTCCGACGCGCTGATGACTGTTGATGTTTGAGTTTGTTGTATTGACACACATATGTATATAATATAATATATATATAATTATATAATATAAGCATGCTGCTCATATGTATATATATATGTATATATATATATATGTATGTATATATATATATGTATGTATGTATATATATATATATATGTATATATATATATATGTATGTATATATATATATGTATATATATATATATGTATATATATATATGTAACACATATGTAATATGGCTATAGATCTATGGAGTTTGGGCCACAGTCAATAGCCACGTCTGAGATCAAATGGTGGCATCTCTCTTTTTGGTCAGGCACAGGGGAAAGGTTTTCGGTTTTCGGTGGGAATCAAGAGATCCAAAGGATCCAAAGGGCTTGTCATGGCACGTAAAGACATTCCAACTGGGTTGATGTAAGGGAAACTTTACAGCAAACCATGCTTTGACCCATGAAAACAAGAGGTGGTGTTCAAGGAAATTGCGCTTCATCTGAATTCTTTACACATTTTTTCTAGCAGTATTTTTTTGTCCAGGATAGCTGGAATACTTCTGTAAAGAATGATAATTCCGAATGATCATCCTATTAGTATTTTTTTTCCCAGGATAGCTATCCTATGATAATTCCTATGATAATACCAACTTTTTCTGGATGCCTTGGTTCCACTGTTCCACTGGTTTTCGCCAGGCGGCCCGAAGAGACTCTGGGGACCATGGAAGCTTGTGCGGAGACCGAGGGGCCATAAACTACCCATGACTGGGCATGGTAACATGGTAACCATACCACCTATAAAAATGGTGATGACAGGGGGATGGTAACCATGATTGTTTTAACCACATTACTATTCTAGCAACATAGATTTTGGATCCTTGGTATAAGCGGGACCCCCCACCTAAATCAAATTCCCAAGGGTTTCTTGCGCTGTGTGTGGGCCTGACCTTTGCCGATACCCAGTGCAACATCTGAGGTTGATGGGTAACCATGAGGTGGGACGATTGGTTTGTGGGACTGTCAGGGACAATTTGCACACCATGGGAGGAGGAAATCGATCCAAATGTCAGGGGTCAAATCAGGAATCTTCACCCTGAAATTCATGAGACACTTGGATTCCCTGAAAAAATGGGGACACTGGGGACATCAACCATATATAAACCCAAAATCCACCATGGACCCCTGCAGGCATCGGAACCCAAGGCGTCCACAGCTTTGGACAACCGAGACGCCATTGGCCTAGCGTCTGAAGGTGGGACTGGTGTGGACTGGTGCAGTTGTGCCCAAGAGATACACATCTGTACTGTATTCTATTATAGGAATATAATATATATATATATATACTCTCTGGTTATTTAACATAGCCACGGTATAGATGGCTCATAGAAATAGAACTTAAAGATGGTGATTTTCCATGGCTATGTTAAATAACCAGATGGTATAATGTGGTAAACCCAATAATCAACCTACTATTTGGGGATAGTTTATAGGACCCATGGACAAATGAACATGGCGATGACTTTTTGATGGTTTATTTTTGGGTATACCACATTACATATATCATACCGAACATCAGATAACCAATGGGAATGGTCGATTCTAAATATAATATGTATGCAGCAACACATAAATATAATGACATGATATAGAGATAGAGTACATACTATACACTGCATACCAATGAGTATGTGTATACATATATATATATGTATGTATGTATGTATGTATATATATATAGAGTATATATATATATTATGTAGTATATATATGTAATATAGAGTATATATATATATCTAATAATATACATATATAATATAGTATGTACATTATATATATATACATATATATATATACAGTGTACATAAGTATAACTATAACTATATATATATATCATATCATAGTCGTGAGGGTGCATCGGTTTCTCCAAAGCATGGCTCCAGGCGCTGTCTGTGACCTGCGGATCGAGCAGGACGGTGCCTATGGGGCCTTCTGCCAAGTCTTCAGCAGCCTAGAGGTGGGGCCTGGAAACGATGGCAGGGCCATATGAAGCAATACATCAATAGATCACAGATAAACACACTTGAACACACTTATATACATATACACATAGATATACACATACAGATGACATATATATATAGTTGTACTTCAAACACTTTCTTTCTTGGATATCCGAGATGAGCCAGGTGATGTTGGTCTATAAGTCTATAACAATCGATGGCGATCTCTTTTTTCGACCCCCAATTACCCAGCAGTGGGTTGGGGGAACTTCTGCGGTCAAAGAGTTGGTGGGGACCCAAATGGGATGCCAATTATCACTTATGATCCATCAATTATCCCTTAAACATTTTAATCCTCCATCAATGAATCAATTATCCACTAATTATTCATCATATGATCCGTCAATTATCATCAATTGTCCATCATTATTGTTGTTTGAACCCCCACTTTTGCTCCATATCCGTGCAGGACGTGCCATCGACATCGGAAGACCATCCACGGCTACGCTGGGTGCATTTGGTGAAGGCACAACGTCCGGCGGCCGGGGGCGGTTGTTGGTTGTTGGGTTGAAAGCGGCTACGTACCATATATATACTGTACATACATACATGCATGCATGCATGCATGCCTGCCTACCTACCTACCTACCTACCTACATACATACATACATACATACATGCCTGACTAAAAAAGGCCACCAGAGTAGCCTATCACCCAACTATGTTGTGCCATTCAGCCGCAACCGTCAGGCCAGTCCAGATGCATCTCCGGAGTTCAGAGCTCCATACTTCCAAATCTTGGAGTTTCAGCCCTCGGCCCTGCAGGCGATGTTTATCACACGCTTTTTCCCCAGTTGAAATGGCGACGCAAATTGGGGAAGAGATCTACTCAGATCCGTAAATTGACATGGATATGGACAGCCCACGATGAATGTAGATCGTGCTTCCCATGCTTTTTCTGTATGAATGCAAGTTTAGCATAGTTTAACGCAGGGTACAATCCCATTTTTCCATTGTTCATTGGTTAAATCCGTATTTTGATTTTGTAACCCATAATTTTTGATGGTTAAAACTTAACTTAGAACCATAGTTTTCCTATGTTTTCATGGTTAAATCCATATTTTGATGCTTAAATCCCATCAATGTCCTCCAGATCTACCCCTTCGCGCAGGTGGCACATCCGCAGAGCTATAGCGCAGTGGTTTCATTGCCACTTTCCAAGCTCAAGGAGGCTGTGACGGCCATGATCATTTGGGAATGGGTCAAAATTGAAGGCCCAAAATGGAGAGATGTTCATTTTAGGATATTTTAGGGGCATCTAATGTTTGACCCAGGATCAATTGGATATACTTGGATTGGATCTGGATTGAGGGTTTGAACCTTCGGACACGTTTTGCTTTTGGCCCGAAAAAACCTAGTGTTTCGACCCCCGTTTTTCCTGCCCCAAACCATGGTGGGGCCCAGATGACCTTTGTTCTTTAGAGGGTAACGCCCTTCCCTTTGATGGGTCCTGTCCTGCAAAAAAAGGGGGGTCACCAGTGGGTTCTAGATGTGTATCTATCTGTCTGTCTGTCTGTCTTCTATCCTTCTATCTATCTGTCTATCTATCTATCTACCTATCTACCTACCTACCTATCTATTTATCTATCTATCTATCTATCTTTCTTTCTTTCTTATCTAATCTTATCTTATCCTATCTTATCTATCTTATCTCATCTATCTTATCTTATCTATCTTATTTTATCTATCTTATCTATCTTATATATCTTATCTTATCTATCTTATCTTATCTATCTTATCTTATCTATCTTATCTATCTTACTTATCTGATCTATCTTACTGATCTTACCTATCTTATCTATCTTATGCATCTTATCTATCTTATCTATCTTATCTATCTTATCTATCTTATGTATCTTATGTATCTTATCTATCTTATCTATTTAATCTATCTAATCTATCTAATCGATCTAATCGATCTAATCTATCTAATCTATCTAATCTATCTAATTTATCTCATCTATCTATCTAATCTAATCTAAACTATGTATCTAATCTAATCTATGTACCTAATCTAATCTATGTATCTCATCTAATCTATGTATCTAATCTAATCTATGTAACTAATCTAATCTAATCTACTCTACTCTAATCTAATCTAATCTAATCTATGTATCTAACCTAATCTATGTATCTAATCTAATCTATGTATCTAATCTAATCTAATCTAACCTAATCTATGTATCTAATCTAATTTATGTATCTACTCTAATCTTTTAATCTATTTAATCTATTTAATCTATTTAATCTATTTAATCTATTTAATCTATTTAATCTATTTAATCTATTTAATCAATCTAATCTATTTATCTATCTATCTACCTATCTACCTATCTATCTATCTATCTATCTATCTATCTATCTATCCACCAATCTTTCTATTTATCTATCTATCTATCTATCTATCTATCTCTATATATTTATGTATCTATCTATCTATCTAATCTAATCTAATCTAATCTAATCTATATAATCTAACCTAACCTAATCTATGTAATCTATCTATCTATCTATCTATCTATCAATCTATCTATCTATCTATCTAGCCAGCTAGCCAGCTATCTATCTATCTATCTATCTATCTATTTATCCATCTATCTATCTATCACTATCACTATCACTATCACTATCACTATCACTATCACTATCACTATCACTATCACTATCACTATCACTATCACTATCACTATCACTATCACTATCACTATCACTATCCTATCACTATCACTATCACTATCACTATCACTATCACTATCACTATCACTATCACTATCACTATCACTATCACGATCTATCTATCTATGTATCCAATATATTCTATGTATCCAATATATTCTATGTATCTAATCTAATCTATTTAATCTATTTAATCTATTTAATCTATTTGATCTATTTAATCTATTTAATCTATTTAATCTATTTAATCTATTTAATCTATTTAATCTATTTAATCTATTTAATCTATTTAATCTATTTAATCTATTTAATCTATCTATCTATCTGCCTATTTATCTACCTATCTATCTACCTATCTACCTATCTATCTACCTACCTATCTATCGATCTATCGATCTATCTATCTATCTATCTATCTACCTACCTACCTACCTAATCTATCTATCTATCTATCAATCTATCTATCTATCTATCAATCTATCTATCTATCTAGCTAGCTATCTATCTAGCTATCTATCTATCTATCTATCTACCTACCTACCTACCTAATCTATCTATCTATCACTATCTATCTATCATTATCTATCTATCATTATCTATCTATCATTATCTATCTATCATTATCTATCTATCATTACCTATCTATCATTATCTATCTATCATTATCTATCTATCATTATCTATCTATCATCATCTATTGTTCATTATCTATCTATCATTATCTATCTATCATTATCTATCTATCATTACCTATCTATCATTATCTATCTATCATTATCTATCTATCATTATCTATCTATCATTATCTATCTATCATTGTCTATCTATCATTATCTATCTATCATTATCTATCTATCATTATCTATCTATCATTATCTATCTATCATTATCTATCTATCATTATCTATCTATGTAGCTTTTTGTACACAATATAAATATATATATATATTCTACATAATACTTATACATACCAGCACAAGGCGGTGGCAGAAGTGTCAAAGATAGGAAGCTATAGGAGAGGTGAGTTGTTATGCATGGATGGCAGAGCGTACTCACTGATGGATCGAATGGTGGTTGAGGCTCTGAGTCCGTGTGACTCTCTCTCTCTCTCTCTCTCCCCCTCTCTCTCCCCAACTCTCTCTGTCACCTTCTCTCTGTGTCGCTCTATCTTTCCCTCTGTCTATGTGTCTATGTGTCTATGTGTCTATGTGTCTATGTGTCTATGTGTCTATGTGTCTATGTGTCTATGTGTCTATGTGTTATGTGTCTATGTGTCTATCTGTCTGTCTGTCTGCCTATCTATCTGTCTATCTGTCTGTCTATCTATCTATCTGTCTGTCTATCTATCTATCTACCTATCTATCTATCTATCTATCCATCTATCTATCTATCTATCTATCTTTCTTATCTATCTTATCTATCTTATCTATCTTATCTATCTTATCTATCTAATCTATCTAATCTATCTATCTAATCTATCTAATCTATCTAATCTATCTAATCTATCTAATCTATCTAATCTATCTATCTATCTATCTACCTATCTATCTATCCATCGCTATCGCTATCGCTGTCGCTGTCGCTATCGCTATCCCTATCTCTATCGCTATCGCCATCATTATCACTAGTGTAGTGGTAGTTGTAGTGTAGTGAAGTTGTAGTTGTAGTTGTAGTGTAGTCCAGATCCTCTTCAAACGTCCCACGCTTGCCATTGTTTTAGCAACTGCCACAAAACCTTCTCGTTTTGTTGCGCCTGCCACCCAAAAATGACAGTTGAATTCCAAAAGTGGTCCTGACATGGTGTTTTATCATTTTGACTTCGACATGTTCTTCGCGCCACAACTCTCAACTTCCAAAAGTGGTCCGAACAATGTGTGTTTTTTACATTTTGTCTTCGAAATGTGCTTCGCGCCTTCGCGCCACAACGGCGTGCAGGCGCGCATTTTTTCGACATCTCAACTTCCAAAAGTGCGGATGTGAGGTGTCTTTTGCTTTCTCACTTCAAAATGTGCTTCGCCCACAGCAGCGCGCAATTTTTGATCTCTCATCCCGCCAGATGGCTCCGCACCCGCCGCTTTCTGCGAGCTTACTTTTCGACCCTCCGGAGCCCCAACAACATTGGGTGTTTCGCGACTTTTCTACCGTTGTGCGCGCGTTGATCTTCTTTCTTCTTCCTTTCTCTTTTCTGATCTTTTTTTTCTGACCCTCCTCTAACTCTTCCCACCTCTGTTTGCTGCACCTGTCCATATTGTAGGAAGTTTGACTTCTAAACACTTCTAAACTACCTTCGATGAGATATGGATACGCATTATACACATATTTTCTAGTAAGAGATCCACACTTTTTCCAGGTGTTGCAGATGAGTGCCACCTCCATGGGGCTAGTTTTCGAAGGGACTGGAGGTCGACCAATGCCACGGTGCGCACCGCAGTTTTGGGTTCGGGGGTGATGAGTCGCTAAGTACTGCTTGTGCTATGTTAGTAGAATTGTAGAATGGTCAAATAAACCATGAAATTAATTGTATAAAATTGTAGGGGTATAGAATTTCGAATGATGGTGAGCTGTCTGAATGTTCTCGATTTGTGGTAAAATTGTAGAATGAAACTTGATGTTTCTGCTGCCTTTGATGGGAACTTGGAATCAATTTGTTGAACTGAAATCAATTTTTGTGGGTCAACCTGGGTCTGTCTGGAGATGGGGTATGCCCCAAATTGGCAAGTTTAACGAAGGAAATGATGATGAACCTGAGAACAAGTAAGGTTTTTGGGTACCTTATGTTATTTTTGATAGATTTTTTGAATCACCAAACATAGTTCACCATGAAATCAAGAGTGATCATGCTCAGAAATGGGAGCACGGACACGGGAGTCAAGGGTGAATTAGCTCCTGCCCCCAAAGTTCGTACCCCCAGATCTAAATGGAAAACTGATCCTGTAATGACCCTATGTTTTCCAACCTTGTCAAAACTGAGAAGGTTTACTCTGGGAAAGGGATGTTTGTTTAATAAGGCTTATTAATAAAGGTTCCATGAATGAGCCTGTGGGCGCTAGCAAGACTTCAAATGGATCAAACCCAAATGATATGGGGTTCTTCATCACCTGCAAAAGGCATTGCTCTTGGGAAGCCTTAATAAACACCCAGGGGTTGATGTTGGGAAATTCCACCAAACGCGGGCTTGCTAAAGCCCAAAAATACAAAAAATGATAGGCATTGGATTGGGATTGGTAAGGCTTAATAAGGCTTAATACCCTTTACTACAACAGAACAATTGTTTTGAACATCGTGCCAAACGGATTGGTTCTTAATAAGGCTTAATAAGGCTTAATACCCCTTACTCCAAAGTGCACTTACCACAGGTTCTCTTTACTGAATCTGCACATCTTTTCCCATGGGCGTTCACAAAGCTTAAAAACTACTCACGTTAAGCACTGCATTTGACACCCTTTACAACAAAAGGCAGCCTTCAGTCGCTCGTGGCACAACTTTCCATCTTTGGGTGGTTGCAACACATACACGACCACAACTCTCTTAATAAGAGATTTCCATCTCCACAAAAAAGCGCGCAAAAGAAATAATCCTTATGTAGGCCTTGCCAAGGGGAAAATAAGGACCAATCCGTTTTGCACTTTTTTCAAAAAACCTGTCCTCTTTTAGCAAGGGTTATTAAGCCTTACCAATACTTATCCAAGCTTTCCAAACATTGATAGCGCTTATTTAGTCAAACATTGTCAACACATATTTGCGCACAAAACCCATGGTTTTCCATTTAGATCTGGGGGTACGAACTTTGGGGGCAGGAGCTAATTCACCTATGAGGGAGTGATAACCAACGCCGTGGGCAGTTACCCCCACCCATGCGGGCAGGTACACGCTTTTGTTTGACTGTCCTTCTCTTGTCTTCCGCTTGCGGATGGCATGGAGCTCAGAGCATCAAGTGATGTACCGCCATTACCATTTGACCCGCAAACTATGGGGTTCCAGCGCTTTTGTGATTTCCTTTGGTTAAAAGGCATTGGCTCACGATCTCCACTTGAAACTTTCGGAAAAACATGGATTCCAAGCATTGTGAAACCATTCGACCAGTGTTTTGAGAATCTTACCAGCAAACTCTGAGGGTCGTTGAATATTTATATTTGTCATTTTTTTTTGGCATTTTTTTGTCATTTGGTTTTGCATTTTTTGTCATTTCTGTTTTGCGCTGTCATTTTTGTTGTCATTTTCTTGTCGTTTTTTTTTGTGGTTTTCTCATCCAGCGCCGGTGGCTGGACCCAGAGCCGACCTAGAAAGTCCAAAAATGTCATTTTGCCAGCACACGAGTCATTTTTTTTGGCGTTTTTTTTGTTTTTTTTTGCATTGTTTTTGCATTTTTTTTTTCGTTTCCCGGGTTGGGAGCATGTGTTTTGCATTTTTTTGGTATTTCCCAGATTGGGAGACATTTGTTTTGCATTTTTTGCATTTCCCAAACCAAAATGACAAAGAAAAAATGATAGAATGTCATTGCAATGACAACGCAAATCCAAAGTGACAACCTGAATGACAAAAAAGGGAGAACAAATGACAATAACTATTTTTGTTTTTCCAATGTTTGCAGGCGCAATATTTTCCTAAGACCAGTGATTTGATGACTTGGATCAGCTAGGATCACGAAGCGGCGAGGCGGCTTCCTAGCCATTTGGAAATGGGTATGAGTTAAAATAATATGTTTAATCCTATATTTTATAACTATTAGTTGGGAATAGTTACCAATGTTTAATCCTATATAGTTATATAGAAATCCCAGCCCCAGCATTGGTTGAAGGGAGAATTTGCAGGAATCGCATCCATATAAAGTGGGAAAAATGATGTTTGCTGCACTTTTTTTCCCTAAGCCAAAATCACAAATTTCTTCGGTTCAATTGTACCCCCACGACTTGAACCATACAGAAGTTGGTGGTGGCTCGTTTTTTGTTCATTTTTAACCATCGCCTTGGGATGACAATCCTTATTTCACATCTGTCAGTTTCCCCTCAAACAAACCGAACACTAATTTACCGCCATTCAACAAATCAGTGTTTGAGGGTTGCTAATGATCTTGGAAGACACGAAAATATCAACCGCCCCTCAGGTCTTACAGAGCTGGTCAGCAGTGGAGCCTCCGAAAGTCGCGACCTTGAAAAACTTGGATTCCTCAACCAGTGGTAAACCCTGACCTGTTCAGTAGCTGTTCGGTGTACCTTGGGTGTCCCCAACTGGTGGGATACCGAATGGGTAGTCAGACATGGTTGGCTGGAACCTCTCACTCTGTTATTGGAAAAACATTTGAACATGCATGTAATATATATAAATAAAAATATAAATATGCCTAATATCTATATATAATATGTATATATATATATGTATGTGTATATATATATGTATATATATATATGTAAATATATATATATATGTATATGTATATATATACATATAAATATGTATATCTATATATATGTATGTTTATGCATATATATATCGTATACAAATATGATATATAGAAATATGATATATCTATATGCAAATATGATAGACATATATACACATATGATATATATATATAGATAAAGATGATATATATATATATCAACTCATGGCCTACAAGTATATATGTCTAAATGTAAATACGTATATATGTATATATGTAAATATGTATATATGTATATATGTATATATGTATATCTGTATATATGTATATATGTATATATCTATAAATGTATATATGTATATATGTATATATGTGTAAATGTATATATGTATATATGTATATATATGTATATATGTATATATGTATATATGTATATGTGTATATGTGTATATTTGTATATATGGATATATGGATATATGTATATATGTATAAATGTATATATGTATATATGTATATATGTATAAATGTATATATGGATATATGGATATATGTATATATGTATATATATGTGTATATGTATATCTGTAAATGTGTATATGTATATATGTATATGTGTATATATGTATATATGTATATATGTATATATGTATGTATATATGTATATATGTATATATGTATATATGTATATATGTATATATGTATATATGTATATATGTATACATGTATATATGTATTTATGTATATATGTATATATGTATATATGTATATATGGGCGCGCGATTGCAATTTCACCCCCGCGAATCATGATCCATGCATGAAAACACTGTGTGTTCCCATACGAAATGTCTTTCTCGAAACATACAATCTTGGAATTTTTTCTTGATTTTTTTCTTTGGAATCAAACTTCCCAATAGAGTTCCTTTGAATCACCCTATAAACGAAGCAGCAACGAAGACACTTACTTTCTCAGTCATCTTGTTCGAGCTTCCATCTGAGCACTGTGCCTGCGGCCACGAATTTATCGGCTTCGCCGAACCAATGTGGCATCCGTGGCAACTGGCATGTCTTCGTCCGACGCCACTGCAATTTCTTCAACAGGCAGCTCTTCATCTGAAGACACCAGCACCAAACCATCATCTCCCATGATGTCACGATGGAAAACAAGACGCAATCGCGCAATCCCATGTTCAGTGTCCACGGCAGCCACGTCCGAACAAGGCGGATCCACTTCTAAGGCGTCCACTGACCGCCAGAACTCAGCACACAGCCTGCACTGATGCTCGCTGAAGCCAAACGGTCTTGCAAGCGCAATCACCTCCGACCACGGCAGCCACGCACCCATTGGTGCCATGCTCCGCACACCGTAAAAGAAACGATCAAAATGATCCTGAGTGACATCGCAGACATGAGTCATGTCCGGAGAAAACAACCTGGGCCAAAAGGGCCTGCCATGATGATTAAGCTTCTGCCGCTGGCAAGGGGCAAGCAAATGCATGACCTGTCGGAGTTCGAAAGCATCGGTCTCCAACACCATGTCAAGCGCTGATTTCAGATGATGGAAAGCAGACATGATCATGCCAACATGAACAAGGGGGGTGGTTTGACGATCGGGTACCTATATATGTATATATGTATATATGTATATATGTATATATGTATATATGTATATATGTATATATGTATATATGTATATATGTATATATGTACATATGTATATATGTATATATGTATGTAAATATGTATATATGTAAATATGTATATATGTATATATGTATATATGTATATATGTATATACGTATATATGTATATATGTATATATGTGTATATATATATATGTATATGTATGTATATGTGTATATATGTATATATGTATATATGTATATATGTATATATGTATATATGTTTGTATGTATATATGTATATATGTATATATGTATATATGTATATATCTATATATGTATATATGTGTATATGTGTATAT
This sequence comes from Cladocopium goreaui, assembly GCA_947184155.2. Taxonomy (NCBI): domain Eukaryota; class Dinophyceae; order Suessiales; family Symbiodiniaceae; genus Cladocopium; species Cladocopium goreaui. The sequence goes on along the minus strand of CAMXCT020000728.1, from coordinate 70,332 downwards.
ATGTATGTATATGTATGTAAATGTATACATATGTATATATGTATATATGTAAATATGTATATATGTATATATGTATATATGTATGTATATGTATATATGTATGTATATGTATATATGTATGTATATATGTATGTATATATGTTCGTATATACGTATATATATATGTATATGTATATATGTATATATGTATATATGTATATATGTATATATGTATATATGTATATATGTATATATGTATATATGTATATATGTATATATGTATATATGTATATATGTAAATATGTATATATGTGTATATGTATATATGTATATATGTATATATGTATATATGTATATACGTATATATGTATATATGTATATATGTGTATATATGTATGTATATGTATGTATATGTGTATATATGTATATATGCATATATGTATATATTTTTAAATGTATATATGTATATATGTGTAAATGTATATATGTGTATATATGTATATATATGTATATATGTATATATGTATATATGTATACATGTATATATGTATATATGTATATATGTATATATGTAAATATGTATATATGTTTGTATATATATATATGTATATATGTTTAAATGTATACATGTAAATATGTAAATATGTATATATGTATATATGTATATATGTATGTATTTATATATGTATATATGTATATTTGTATATATGTATATATGTATACATGTATATATGTATATATGTATATATGTATATATGTATATATGTATATATTTAAATTTGTATATATGTATATATGTATATATATGTATATATATGTATATATGTATATATGTATATATGTATATATGTATATATGTATACATGTATATATGTATATATGTATATATGTATATATGTATTTATGTACATATGTATTTATGTACATATGTATATATGTATATATGTATTTATGTTTATATGTATATATGTATATATTATTGAATTTCGTGAGGTCTTGGGGTTTTGGGATTTTTAGGGTATATTGGGTTTCAAAGTCAAAATGCATCATTTCGAGCAACCTGCGCGCAGAAGGGTCGTGAGGAAAAGTGTTGAATGTTGTGATTTTTGTTGAATCAGTGGTCCACAGGTCCAACTGGCGTTCCAGAGAAACTGAAACAGTCGGAAACAGTCGGAAACAGTCGGAAACAGTCGGAAACAGTCGGAAACAGTCGGAAACAGTCGGAAACAGTCGGGAGCGGCCCGGCGTGATCATGCCAAAATTGTCAATCCGCCATTTTTTTGCAAAAAAAAACGTTCCGCGCAATCCCATTTTTTTTTGAAAGTGCAACGGGAAACAGTTGGAAACAGTTGGGGCTCGTACCTTTGACTCGGCAAAAAAAGAGCTATTTAAAACCAGTTTATAAAGAAAATGACCCTTAAATGGTTTTAAATAGCTCGTTTTTTGCCGAGTCAAAGGTACGAGCCCCAACTGTTTCCAACTGTTTCCCGTTGCACTTTCAAAAAAAAAATGGGATTGCGCGGAAAGTTTTTTTTTGGCAAAAAAATGGTGGATTGACAATTTTGGCATGATCACGCCGGGCCGCTCCCGACTGTTTCCGACTGTTTTCGACTGTTTCCGACTGTTTCCGACTGTTTCAGTTTCTCTGGAACGCCAGTTGGACCTGTGGACCACCGATTCAACAAAAATCACAACATTCAACATTTTGTCTCACGACCCTTCTGCGCGCAGGTTGCTCGAAATGATGCATTTTGACTTTGAAACCCAATATACCCTAAAAATCCCAAATCCCCAAGACCTCGTGAAATTTAACAGTATATATGTATATGTATACATATATGTATATATGTATATATGTATATATGTATATATGTATATATGTATATATGTATATATGTAAATATGTATATATGTATATATGTATATATGTATGTATATGTATATATGTATGTATATGTATATATGTATGTATATATGTATGTATATATGTTCGTATATACGTATATATATATATATATGTATATGTATATATGTATATATGTATATATGTATATATGTATATATGTATATATGTATATATGTATATATGTATATATGTATATATGTATATATGTATATATGTATATATGTATATATATATATACATGACCATTCTTTTCCACGGGCAGGTTAGATTACCAACAGGCAAACTTCCTCAGAGTGCAAACATCCTCAGGAAGTGTGCCCTGTAGTGGCCTACATGTCCAATGCAGGAGGATTGGGGATCCCAAAATCCCAATCAGGGTTTCACTGGGTGAAAACGATGATAAACCATGGGATTCAGGGCCCAAATCTGGTTAGATCTACGCCTCGTGCTTAGCTCGTGCTTAGCAGTTCAAAATTGAAAGAAAGTAGCGAATGTTTGGCAACTTTTGGGCGTGTTTTATGGTTTTAAATTACGGTTTCCCGTTTGTAACAAAAGAGGTTAGCAAACCAACTTGCCAACCTCCGCAAACCGCTACAACTGGACACCTGTAGTCATAGTCATATATGCAGATACATATACTGTATAACATCTCCATGTATCTACATTACATATACAATGGATGCGCCCGACAGCCATTGCCAGCGTCTACGTGCAGGACAAGGATTAGATGAACTGGAAGAGTACGGTTGCAGCCTTAGTTGAACCCCAAAAAATTGGTGTAAAGCCAAGAATAACGAGGATAAAGAGGGCGGATATAGATTTAGATGGATCGTGTTATTTACAATTGTATGAATATGGATATGGATTTTACATGGATATATGATATGAGTGTATATATACACGACCAACATTTGCATTATTTGCATTATTTGGGTCTTCTCCAGCAATGGGATGAAATGGGTATGTAGCACCGGAGACATGTTGCAATGGTGGAGATGCAAAATGTCAATGACGAGGATTTACACGGATTTACCATGAAGAATGATGGGGCGATTGGTCATTGGACACTACATACAGTATTATATTTATATGTATATATATATATGTATATATATATATATGTATATATATATATACACAGCTTCCAGAGATGGAAGGTCATTGAAGGATTAAGTTTGGTTTGAAAAATCACAATGTACACAAAGCATTTGCAGGTTGGAGGACTCTTTCGGCGCCGCTCACATGGCATGTTGGTAGCTCAGTGTAGTTTTCCGGTTCCTTATCCATCGCCAGTCCCTGTCTTATATTAGGATATGAACATTACTGTAATGAACATATTGTGGGGATAATGGGATACAAAGAACCATCACATGATAGTTGAGTGTGTCTGAAAGGTACCTGATTCTCAGACAAACCCATTTGGGATACTCTAGAAACGACGAATTTTCAAGCCCATCCTTGAACTATTTGTGCACATAACCCATTCCTGCAAAAGGCCCTCCATGTGGGAATTATCCTTCTGTCTCCAAGATCCATACACCTGGAGTACAGTCAGTCACTGCCTTCCAAAAAACTTTTTGGTGTTTTGTGCAAGAATAGGATATATATATATACACAGCACAATGAGGATTTGGTCAATGATCCCCAATATATGGCCATATCCTCATATATCTTTCATGGGGGAACATGGTGATCATCCATTTTTTTGTTTTGAAAACCCAGCAAATGGAGTTCTCGGTGGCTTCAAAGTGCCACACGTTGGCCTTTGAGGTCCTCGAACAACGCCTCGGGAGCCTGTGGCGGGAAGTTCGGAAGCGACTGGAGGCGCTTGCCTTTCTGGGAAGACATGGGGTGGATGGAAAAATGCTGGTTTTTGCCAGGAAAAAGGGAGATTTGACCCGGGAAAAACAAGTAAACCAAGGACACATTTTTTTAAAACAAATCCAGGAAACATGATGATTCAACTTGATTCAACCATTTTTTTCTTGGAAAAATTCGGGATTGAAGCCTGTTAGGAGGTATCCTTGAAATATGGGGATTGAAGATGATTCTGACGAGAAAAGATGGATTCAGACAATAAACATGGGGACTTGACTCGACTGCCAAAGATTAGTCTACATATTTTGGAAAAACATCTGGTATCAGGAGTTCTACGCTTAAAAGGAATATCCAAAATTCAAATTGATTGGATATTCTGTGGAATTTTCTATTTCTTTTTGGATTGACGCAATAGCCCTGGTTTCAGCATGTTGAGTTTGGGGCCAGGCATCATGACCTGCGATGGCGTGACGGCGCCGGCGTGACGTCACTTGGATGTGCAGCAATGATTTTCGTCATGAACTCCTGGCTGAACTCCATGATTTCCTGGGTCAGTTCGGATCCTATCCCAAGTTTTGGACTCTAACAGCCTTTTCTTCTTTTTGGGTAGTAGGTTGTTGCTTTTTCGTTTCATTCATTTACCCATTTGGATTCCTACACTGCTGCTTTGAGGTAGATCAAGAACTTTTCAGCATGTGTTGCTGATGCGAGAAACCAATGAGGGTGTTTCTTCCATCCGACCGGTGAGAGACTTGAGTGGAAATCATCCCAAAATCAGCTACTTTCAGATGGGTAGACCGTAGATATTGGGCAGATCCTCCTTTGAACATCTTTTGGACCAGTCTTAGTGGGAACTTGTCTGATTTCTATATTTCCTCATAGACTTCGTTTCTTTTCGACATCCCAGATCGACAGTTTCTAAAGAACGAATTATATGACTCACATTCCAAATCGAAATGATCTGCAGGTCAACTAGTAACCCAACTATTCCACTATTAACCTCTAGTCACAGTACCTATTCATTAAATGAACTAACATTCCAAACATCTACAGCCCAACTCTTGTTTTTCCCACCGGCCGGAGGCAAGGATCTATTTCCTTTAGACACCCCTGGTAGTTGCATAGTAGGCACTGGGAGTTTGCCATGCCCAGTTGCATGGCTGCAAAATCGCAGCGTCGAGTTATGGGGTTGCGATAGGATCTGATAGGAAAGTTTCGTATCCTTAGTGGTAAACCCAATGATAGACCTCCGATTGGGGATGGTTGACAAGTTGATGTTCATACAAACCATTTCTGGCATTGCAAATGGTGAAAGTGGTGAAAGTGAAAATGGATTTTCGATTGTTTTGGATCTAGATCTACAATGATCTACATATTCCCATATATTATCCCTCAAGATTTGTACACCGAAAGCAACCCCAAAGCTACCACACATGGTTTTTGGTCATGTGTTTCCATCGTACCGTGGCTCATCAGGGACGTGCTGCTCCGCTGAATTGGTGGTGCACGTCCTGAGCGAAAATGGAAAATGCGCGCACCGCGCTGAATTGGTGTGTTGTGAGACTGGCTGGCCATCGGCAAAAGTTTGGCCTTCCATCAAAACTGATAGCAGATCATAGCAGATCCAAATACACAAGTAACATCATCGAAAAGTCGAGGAAAGCTGCCGAAAAGGTGCGAACTTCACCATATCCCTTTAGTTTCAGCAACCGTTGCTGTCCGTTCTTTACCGCACCGGTGTGTGGCAGGCCCCAGTTCTCAATTGGCCATGACGTCACCTGGAAATACAAATTGGCAGAAACATGCCCCCAAATTTGGACATAAAGCTGCACCCCAAGCCACCCAATCTGTATAGACAAGCAGAGTGACACATGGCGCAGCTGCCCAATTTGCCCATTCCTGGGGTACAGGTGCTCGTTCGGGTGGCATTTTCGCATTTTCGGCAAGCTATGAATCAAACACATGTTCGAATTCAAGGATCACACAAAGAAAAGTCTGATCAATGGTTGCTTTACGATCTTTAGGTAGGCAGCTCCAAAAGCTGGGGACCAGGAATCGACCATTTGAGGATCTATTCGAGTGAAGGAAATGCATGGGTTTGAGGTCCATCAATCCCAATTTTTAGACAGCTCCATGTGTTCGTTTCATACACCCGATTGTACTTGGTTGGTTCATGTCCTGATTTTTATCAGTTCAGGTACCTCGAAGTACCATTCAAGTAAGCAACATATTGGCTTGTATGTGGAACACCCACATTTTCTCATAGTTTCTCTCTTAAGATTGCCCATCTATGGGGGACACGTCCACGTGGTTTCTCATCTTCTTCAGGGGTTGGTGAATGTTCCAATTAAACATCACCCAACTATTGGGGATATTTCATCTCCAGCAGCTACAGAAAAATCTGGTGATGTGAATTTTTCACCCCCCAATAGTTAGGACATTTACCAACATCAAGTGGATTATATATATATATATATTATAACAGATATTAGTGATTAATGGTGGATTCATATTCAACTTTTTTCCAATCCACTATCAAAAAAAATCTATTAAAATCCACTATTCATCCACTATTAATCACTATTAATCCACTATTAATCCACCATTCATCACAGTTCTTAGAACTTTTCCATCGCTTCAAGTGACACCTTGGCCAGGCCCGACCGGCCAAGCTTTGGGCACCGCACACTGAAGGACCCATCCCGTCGCAGCCTTCGCCCGTCTCTTCCGCAAGGAGACCGCACGCGGGGGTGGATGTGATGCCAGGTGAATATCCCTTCATAGTGGTTAATATACGTATGTTAATATATATATATATAATATCTATCTCTAATAGTCTAATATGATATGATATAGTATGATATGATATCATATTACATGATTACAATATATGATATAATATATGATATGATATAATACAATCATAATTATAATATAATGTAGTATAATATAATACAATATAAAATAATATACTGTAATATGATATGATATAATATGATATAATATAATGTAATATCAATATAATATAATATAAAATAATATGATATGATATGATATAATATGATATTATATAATATATGATATAATATATATAATATGATATGATATATAATATGATATAATATAATATACTATGATATAATATATTATATTATATTATAATATAATATAATACACTACAATATAATACAATAATATATATATATATATATGTATATATATCTATTGATCGTGTTGAAAACAACTGGATTAACATGTGATTCAGAATGGATTGATATGGATATTACCCGATTACCCTCCGGTCAAGCACGGCTTGCTGGAAAATTCACCAGCAAGAGTTCGATGGGATTTCCCTTCGCCATGTTTGATTTAAGGTGCATGGTGGACACAGACATCATTTGTGAAATGTGTTTCTTTTCACCACTTCCATGTGTTCTTGCTAGTTGACACTTGGACCTACTGAAATCATTGGGCATTGGTCGAAACGTGCGGAACGGGTAGGTGAACATCCCATATCGTTTACTGGGGTGGCAGGCTTTTGGCCCATCCCTAGTCGAAGATTGCAGCACTGACAGGACAGAGAGAGGACACCAGAGCTCTGGTCAAGGCCCAGTTGCACGTGCTTTTATCACTTCCAAAGCTTTGCCTTGTGAACATGACGCTAGCACTTACCAAGGTGAAGCGACAAAAAGCACAAGGGTCACAAGGGCATCTTCCCATATCTTCCCCCAAACAATTGGAAGATTCCCAGGATTTCCCAGGTATCACCGTGCCCCTTTCTACACAGTGTGTCCGAAGACAATCTCCGCATGGTTTGGTGAAGCCCTGGAAACCTCAAAGCCGGGCCGCTGGGCCCGGTGCGGCCCAGGTCGTCTTATCGTGTGGGCTCCACTTGGAGCCTTCCTCCTCTCTCGGAGAGGTGACCCGGGTGACCCGGGTGTGACTCAGGGGGATTTAACCATGACATCTAAGGGCTGCCCCCTGCCGCTGACCCACTAATCAAGCTGATAACGAACACCATTGGTACAACAGAAATGCTTTAACAAATCGGCATGTTTGGAAGCATGCTTGTTTGAGGCGTGAGAAGTCTTCAGATCACCCGATGCAGTGCAGTAGCCAGATGGATAAGAAAGAATACGGGATTATATATAGATACATAGGATTGGATTGGATTAGATTAGATTAGATAGATCGAAAGAACGAAAGAACGATATAGAACGATAGATGGATGGATGGATGGATGGATGGATGGATAGATAGATAGCGAACCAACGCTTGACGCCATTGAGAGAGCGCGGCAAGCGCCACGGCATGAATCAATTTTAGAAGAAGTTCGACGTGAAATTCAGATAGTGGCTGTGCAAAAAGCAAGCAATTGTGTGTCCGCGGCGCATTCTGCACCGTGCCTACTTCCGTTGGACGATTTTGCAACCCAGTGACCCAGCCGAGGCAGTGTCCATCTACCAATACACATGCCTATTCTGTAACGACATTATGACGAGCACTGTCAAAACTGGCCGTGTGAAGCATCGTTGCAGTGGTGGCTGCGGTAGGCAGTTTAGTTTCATGTTCGACATCGCGGGTGCATGCGCACCCATACCCCACCTGCGGGATGATTGTACAATCTTCCCTGAAGGACAGACCTGGTGCCTGGATGGCCGCCTCCACTGCCCAACGTTGCCTTCTGAAACGTTGCCAAAAATAGCTCCAAGTCCTCTTGCCAAGTCAGTGCGAAGCTGCATGTCCCTGAAGGACAGACCTGGTGCCTGGATGGCCGCCTCCACTGCCCAACGTTGCCTTCTGAAACGTTGCCAAAAACTAGCTCCAAGTCCTCTTGCCAAGTCAGTGCAAAGCTGCATGTCCCTGAAGGACGGACCTGGTGCTTGGATAGCCGCCTCCACTGCCTAACATTGCTTTCTGGAACGTTACAAAAACTAGCTCCAAATCAAAGCCTGGGCGCCCGATACACACGTTGCTATCTGGAACTCTACAAATACTAGCTCCAAATCCACCTGCCAAGCGTCCAAGAAAGTAGCCTCCGCCAGTGCAAAACCGCACGTCCCTGAAGGACGGACCCGCTGCTTGGATGGCCGCCTCCACTGCCTAACGTTGCCTTTTGAAACGTTACAAAAACTAGCTCCACGTGCTTCTGCCAAGCGTCCAAAAAGTAGCCTCCGCCAGTCCAAAGCTGCATGTCCCTGAAGGACGGACCTGGTGCTTGGATGGCCGCCTTCACTGCCAAACGTTGCTGTCTGGAACGTTACTGAAACTAGCTCCACGTCCTTCTGCCAAGCGTCCAAAAAGTAGCCTCCGCCAGTGCAAAACTGCATGTCCCTGAAGGATGGACCTGGTGCTTGGATGGCCGCCTTCACTGCCAAACGTTGCTGTCTGGAACGTTACTGAAACTAGCTCCACGTCCTTCTGCCAAGCGTCCAAAAAGTAGCCTCCGCCAGTGCAAAGCTGCATGTCCCTGAAGGACGGACCTGGTGCTTGGATGGCCGCCTTCACTGCCAAACGTTGCTGTCTGGAACGTTACTGAAACTAGCTCCACGTCCTTCTGCCAAGCGTCCAAAAAGTAGCCTCCGCCAGTGCAAAGCTGCATGTCCCTGAAGGACGGACCTGGTGCTTGGATGGCCGCCTTCACTGCCAAACGTTGCTGTCTGGAACGTTACTGAAACTAGCTCCACGTCCTTCTGCCAAGCGTCCAAAAAGTAGCCTCCGCCAGTGCAAAACTGCATGTCCCTGAAGGATGGACCTGGTGCTTGGATGGCGGCCTCCACTGCCTAACGCTGCCTTCTGAAACTTTACAAAAACTTAGTAACTAGGTCCAAACCCGCCTCCAGCGCGTGTGAAAAGGTAGCCTGCCAGTGCAAAGCCGCGTGGCCTTGAAGGATGGACTTTGTTCTTGGATGGTGCTGGTGCTGGTGTGGTGGTGCTGTTGGCGGTACTTTTGCTCTGGCGCGCTCCCCCTTGCTGATGGCCGCAACGGATAATGGTAATATCCCGGGGATATTACCAATGATCATCTGGTTGGGGGTTTGGCCTCCCGAAGCGTTTTTCCAGTGCGACCGACTTCCCGGCTTTTTCATTGCAAGGCCGACATGCCGCAAGAAGGCACTCGAAGCGGTTTGCGCTGGTGCCTGGGTTTTCGACTGCAGCTGCCTTTGCGGCAATGGATCAAAGATGCAACAGAACTTCCCAAAATGAGATGTTTCTAACATAATTTTCTAATCTCCAAAAACCATATCTAATGCTATACATATTATATATATAGATAACTTATATAACTATATAACTATAGATAGATGTAATTAGTATACATAGTAGAACAATATAGAACATACGTTACATACGTGACATACATTGAATACATTATCGGTGGTATAAACCATCCCGAGTTCGCCGTGTTTCTGGGGCTTCACCCGACGCGAGGTGCGTGCTGCGGGACTCTCGGAAACAATCCCCTGGGGAGAGGCGCCAGTTATGGGGAATTTACTAAGTCATGGGGGTACCCCCAGTCATATCAGTTATCATACTACCAGTCATATTACAGTTATCATCCATTTAGAAATCGGATTTTCCATTATAAACTATAAACCATCCGTTTTGGGGGCCATTTGTGGAACCCCCCATATACTTCCCATTTTTCAAGGTTCAACCAAAGCTTATTTGATTATATTTCATACAATTTCTGGAGGTTGACCCCCCGCTGCCACACCTGCAGGAGGACGAAGACACAGTTCCCCTGCCGAAAGGCACAGCTGTAAAGGCAGTGCTGGACCAAAGGGGGACAACTTTTGTGGCGATTTTTCTTGGTAAACCCTGCTTGAGTCGTTTTTTTTCTGACAAATGGAGGAAAATGCAGATTGAATACTTTGTAACAGTACTCAGCGGCAAAACATTCAGGTTTATTTTGGTTTTGTATCAAGGTATCTGGAAGATTGGCCATGAATTTGGGGGTCTATCACTTCGATCCCCAGCAAGAGCGAGTCCTTTTCAAGGCATCTACTTCGATTCGCTACGTGTTGAAACACATTCTCCTCAGAATCAAAACCAACAAACGCATAGATCGCTTTTCTCACTTCAAATTTCCAGACAGTCGACGCTTGGGAACATTGGATTCCACAATGCACTTGGCCGTGGCTCAACCAGGAAGTGAAGCATTGATGAATTCACCAAATCTCAAGGGAATGCAACCATGGGACGTGCTGTTGGCAAAATATGGCAACAACCTTGTACCGTCCAGCATGTTCGCTATTTCCAACTCATTGGTTCAGTTAGAACATGTTACAGCGAGGCTCCAGGCTCTGATTTCTGTAGCAGCCAATGAGCTCATCTCAGTTTGACATACTTTGTGCCAAGAAAACGGTGCCAATCTGTGGATGCACTGCGGATTCCAGCTTGCAGGCTCGGCTACATTTGTCCAGCAGTTCTCAAGATCTTTTACAAACACTATATACACTTTCATTGGTTTTTTTCAGGTTTTCTTCAGGCTTCATTTGGGGTTTTAGGGCTTCTTTAATTTAGGGTTTTTCTATACCCACACGAGTTTCCTCTACAAAATCGCAACCGTGTAGAGCTATTTTAGGGTATATGGGCATGACCCTCAAGTTTGGGATTGTGTAGAGGGATTTTTCTAGCAGTAAAGTGTGCATCTGACCCATGTTTGTGATTTGTAGAGGCCCCCCCCACTTTTTCACTTTGTATCTACAAAATCCCAGCCGCCAACCCCACCACCCTAATTGGAGAGAGGATGTTTTTCTAGGGTTTATGGACAACCCAGTTTTGCGGGACAGCAGAATCACCGCAGAGTCATCAACGACGTCTCTGGGTTCGAACCCCTAGAGCCATCAAGTTATTACATCCCCAAGTAGTGGAAGGCCACAAAGTACTGTAAAGGTTACCAAAAATGAGGTTTCCGACAATCATCCCGACAGATGTTGGGGCATGGCACAAGTGCTGGCCGTAAAACCGGCAGGGTTCGGCCAGCTTGAAGAGTGCTCATGGCGTGCCGGTCTCAGCTTTATGATAAGCCTCCCTATAATCCCATCCCCCTAATACTAACTACCCCCGGTATGGACCCCCCAAAATGAACAAATCCAACGCTAAATCAGGGTTCCCAGGGGAGTACTTAATGCTAGGAGGGAAGGGATTACAACGGGTCAGCTGTTGCGGGTATTGTCTGTGGGGTAGGTTTCTGGAAACACAGGCAACTAGAGGAATAAACATCCTGACTGTGAGCTATGAACTATCAAACATCTTGATGAACAGCTAAAATTGACTAAAGTTCAAAACACAAAACACATAACTAATGTTAAGTGTTTTGTTCATCAAATAGGATTCATTTACTTAAGATCCAAATGGAATATGGACCCAGACACCCCATCCCAGAATTGGAAGGGAAAATCTACAGGAGCCCCCCAGGGTTGATGATAAAAACCTTTCAGGCGCGTAGAATTTCCCTTGAACCAATGGATTGACCCAGTTATGAGGTCACTCTTTGACTATGTCTGGAAGCCAAAGACTGTGGAAGACAGCATTGATGCTGGGGTCCACCCCGCAGTGGCGGAACTTCGAAGAAAGGAAGCTGACAAGCAGAGAACTGTCACGGATCCTCGGTCCTGTCTGTCCTGTGGATTTGGCGTGAAGCCGTTAAGCATCAACATGCGGAACAATGATGAACAATGGGCTTGTTAAAGCATCCTTAAGCTGCAACCAATAGGGATTTGACTTTGACCTGTTGGATATGATGGGTGTGTGTGAAAATGATCCACAAAAAACTACCAGTGGGGTGAACACGTCCTTTTGGATATATTTCACCATAGTTGTAGGGGTTACAGTTATATCCCAACTTATTGGGGTTTAAATTCCCATGGTTCTACAGTTGGCTCAGGATGCGATTGTGGGAAAGAGGTGGCACGGACAGTCCCGAGCTGCTCCAGAGGCGGGCGGCATGGCCGAGCGGAAACAAACCACGTGGCAATCTGTTTTTTTTCTCTCTTCATCTTGCAACATGCGTTTTTCACATCTTAATCAGATTATATACATTATGTGTTTTTTTCCTCATATTACAACTGGCTTTTCCTACTTTAATAGGACATGTACATATATACATGTTGTCATATTTTTTCCTATCGTCATGATTGCATATCTTTCAATGAGAGCATCTAACTTGGGGAGCTTTCATTGCTATGGTAGATTGCTGGCAGGTCGATGAACATCCAATGATAACTGGCCATGGATGTTGGAGGGGCTGTAGCTGGGATATAAGGGATGGTTTTAATATCCAACACACATGGGAGATCCCTGGAACCCAATTACTCTCTGGTAATCTAACATAGCCGTGGAAAATAACAATGGTTCATGAATAAATCATCTACAAATGGATCATTTTCATTCATTTTCCATAGCAAGCTGTTCAATTATTAAAGGGAAGCCTGTAAACACTTTGTAATCCCATCCTCCTATCAACCAGCCCCATTCTATGGTTCCAACATGTTCCAAATATGCGTTAAAATTCCCTAGTAAAGTCCTAATCCAAACAAATACCACCCTGACTTTTTGGGATTTCTGGGTGGTGTTTCATTCATGGCATCGGATGGGATCGGATCAGCGCCAGGTGAACGTCAACAAGCTGAGCACCATGGATCCAGCCTTCGATCCCTCGTTGCCTGGCCTTATTTTTCTGCCATTTTCTTCCCACTTCCTCCAGCATGTTCCATTTCATTTTCTGCCATTTGGCAGTGGGTCAAAACCTTGTACCCCTGGTGAACATTAAAATAGCTGGTAAATGGATGTTCACCCCCCTAAAAATGGTATTAATAGCTATTGATCTATAGCCATTTTGCCAGAATCTCCTGAGGCAGTTCTTCAAACAGGCAAAGAAGATGGGAGTGCACCCCTTGGACTTCATGGAAAAGAAAGTCATGAACCCATCAATTCCTGGTGCCGGCAGTAGCAAGGACATGACGGCAGTTGGGGATAGATTGGATTGCTTTGAAAGGATCTTGTGAACTTGTGAATGGTTTGTACAGCGCTAGACTTCTGACAGCGTTGATTGTGCTCAAGCTTGAACCTGCTTGGTCTTGGAAGGACAAGAAAAAAGACAAGAAGAAGGACAAGAAAAAGGACAAGAAGAAAAAGGACAAAAAGAAAAAGAAAAAGAAGAAGAAGATACTTGGGCTTGTGGAATTATGGAGTGATGTGGCTACGGCTATGGACGAACGCACTGGAAACACCACTAAAAGGAGCCTGCTTATGGCTCGTCCAACAGTGATAGCTAGGCTGGAGTCCAGCAACCAAGATATCACGATGATTGCTGGTTCATACCCCCATTCTGAATGATTTGACAACGAAATCCCCTATTTTTGATGTCATCCGTCAAAGTGGCCAAACTCCTCCATTACATGCTTAATATATCTTACTATCGCCACGGTTGATGGTCACATCCAATGGTCAAATCCCAATTTTTCATGGTTCAACCCCCAGTTTGGGTTTTACCCTCTGGTAATTTAATATAGCTATTGAACATGGCCATTTTAGAGTTGATTTACCTATATATTTATATAAAATGGAGATTTTCCATGGCCATGTTCCTAAAAACCAGAGGGTATGGATTCCGCCCTTAAAATCCCATGGATGGAACAACGAGGAAGAGCTCCTCCTCCTCTTCCTCATCCAGCTCTGCCTCGGGCTCCTCTGCCAAGAAGAGGAAAGCCGAAGAGGACAGGGGGGGGCTTGCGGTAAAGGATGAAAGGATGGATTTGCTGATGGTTATATATAATCGAGAATATATATAATAATATATATATATACACATATACTATATATATACAATTACTTAAACATACATATTATAATGTATGTATATACATATGTATATATATACATGATATATGTGGTATTGTACGATTATTAATTAATAAGCTGAGGTGGCAGTGGAGAATCAATCAGGGATCATTCACCACATCAGGCTCTTCTCTTGTCAGATGTTGGATTAGTTCAGGATATATGAGTGTGTCGAATCAAACTTGACACCACCCAAGAGACCTAGGAGCTGCAGCAATATCAGATGAGAATAGCAGAGGCAGGATTCAGAGCATCGGCGCAGTGGTGTGAAAAGTTTACCAGTATGCCAAAAGACTCGGGGAAGCCTGAACATCCAGAACATGTCCTGGTTTACTTTGTTTGGCTGTTTGGCTTCCCAACAGAAATCCCTGCCACATTTTTGAACGCACACACACACAAGCAAGTGCATCACCCAGTCCGTATAGTTTTCATCATTGGTTTTCATCATTGCAGAGGGATGGTTGAAGATCTTCCATTACCATCTTTGATTCACAGAGGGCATATTCCCCCTTGTTTTTCTTTGCTGAAACCTCAAGGGTTGATGGTTGAACACACACTTGGTATTCGTGGTCACTCACCAAATATGTTAAATATGTTGGTAAAATCTCAATGTTTGCTGGTGAATGCACATCCTTGCTGTCTTTTTTGGGTAAACAATCCATATTTTTGATGCTGGGATCCTGCTCCTTGATTCTCCAGATCTCCAGGTATTCCTATATTGTTGATGGCTTGTATAGATACTTGTATCCATTGTATCCCCGTATCTCCACCCTAAACTATCAGCAAAACAACATGGTTAAAAGCAACAAGTCCAAATGCACCGGGGTTAAATGCACATTTTTCCTGGTGAATCCCAGTTTTCCCTTTACAATGAATCATTATCATACTTATTCACCACGATGAATCCCTGTGATTGCTGGTGAATGACAGATCAGAAAATTCATGATGCTAAAGTATGAATAGTATGAATAATTATGAATAGTATGAATAGTAAAATCTTCCCGTTTGATCCATTTTTTCTGTTAAACATCACCATTTCCAAAGATGCGCCAGGCCCGACAGAAGCAGGCGGCCATCGCCGAGCTTGAGGAGATGAAAGTGGCGAGATTATTTCAGACCATCCGCTGGGATTTTTTTTCGTGTTTTTTTGGTGGGGAATCCCCCATAAACAATGGGAAGTTCATGGGAACCTGTGGAAAATCATGGGAAATGTATGAAACATATGGGATAATCATAGGAAAATCATGGGGACATATGGGGGATTTTTCGATAAATGGATAGTTTCGTCGGAAAATCATCGAGCCAAATGGTGGTTTTTCTAGGTAGCCACATTTGATTACCAGAGGTCAAAAAATGCTGATGGTAGTAATGCGAAAATTTCATGATGAGGATATATTATCAACAAAGATAATAATATATACAATATATAGTATATATATAGGAATAAGACTAATAAGAGTATACTCAGAGTATGTAGCTTATGATAATCCTTGAGGTTTCGAATCTTGTCGAATATAGTATGTAGGATGATCCCATTTCCCGTAGTAAGAAGCTCCCTCCCATTTGACCCCCGGGGATGTGTCCAACCTTGAAGTGGACATGTGCATCTTTCTTGGATGAAGTTCCGTATGAAACAGGCTGAAGCTTTTGGCTTCAACGAGGAGACAACGGGATATTCTCAACTATAATGGGATTAACATGGATTAACTATAATGACTAATGTTCAAACTTAATGGCTAGATTAGGACGGGGTATGCCCACCATCAAGACACCTTGGAAAAGATCTGGAAAAATGGCAGGGTAGATGTCAAGACCAAGTCCAAGGCACAATGATTACCCTCTGGTAATTTGTTGCATAGCTGAACATATAACCCATTGAGCTCGTTGATTTTCGTTGATTTACCGATTCAAAATGGTGATTTTCCGTGGCTATGGTCGTTCACCCGAGGGTATCTACTCGCCTTGGACCATGGAACCCATGGGCTTCTGAGGCGCAGCGGCGGGCAGCGCAAGAAGCGGCGGAGAGGGCCTCGCGGCAGAGGATGGTGCCCATGAGGCACCTCTCACGGGGTCTCGGATGTGGAAAGATCTTTATAGGAAGGCCCAATCAACCATCAGAATAGAATCGACATAACAATATGTAGTGATAATGAACATCAATGAACATCATAATTGTAATAATAACGTGAATCATCATGATGATAATCTTAATAGATATGGACATATATAATATGATATATATATATTTATCATATTGGTTTGATTTGATTCCGAGGTTGTTGAACAGGTTTCGCCCATACTATTGGTCTGCTCCTTCCAGTACAGTAGCCGTATCAGGAACAGTTTCCATCGAAAGCATCCAAGCCAACATTTGAACCCAAAAAGAAGTACCCTCTGGTAATTTAACATAGCTATGGAAAATCACAAATTTTAATGGGAAAACTCACTATAAATGGCCATTTTCAATAGCTATGTTAAATTACCAGAGGGTACGGATGATTTTCCCTTTGCGCAACTGACACTTTCGGATGAAGTTCCAGTGGAACTGGAGACTTGCAAGATGTCACCACCCCTGGACAGGCCGGAGGAAGGTCATGCCATGGCCAGGTGAGGAAAGGGTTTGGTATTGGCTGTTGCGACGTTTTTTTTTGGAAGTGAACCATCCTTTTTTCATCTTTTTTCCACTTTTTTTTTTAAGGGTGCCCAATATTGAAAGATGACCACAAAGGGTGCAAGTTGGTCTCAGTTCTGGGCAGAGCGGCACCTCAAAGCTGCAAAGTCTTTCCGTTTTTTTGAGAGATCTAAGAAGTGCAAACTGAGCAGATGGAATCCCCCTACAGTAACCATACTGTATGCACCCCGGGACCCTAAGATGAGATTCGATCCGTCGGTGGATGCCCATTAGGGGGGAAAGGGATGAGTTCTCCTCGCCCCAAGTCTTGGAGCTCTGAAGGCAAATTGAGCAGCAGTACTTCTCTCAATTCAAGGCAGGGATGTTCGGCTCAACACGGATTTTCGGTCTGAAAGGGATACCCAAACATCCTAAACATCCCAGTCACTAGCCATGCGAATTGGGAGAACTATGATACACTATGATACACCATAGGGTTTTGGGGCACCAAGTTTGAGACCCAGTCGCAGTTGCACCATCTGCACCATCTGGCCGTCCGGCTGCCAGGTGATGGGTGGAAAGCAGTTGCCCGAACCAAGCTGAGAGAGTGCTGAACTTTCCGCGTGTCATGGTCAAAACTTCGATTTCTACACCCAGGTAAAAAAGAAAGGTCGCATCCTCCATCAATAGGAGCTATAGTCTTTTTCCCTTGCTTAGTAGTGGTTATTACCCTGAAAGAAAGGAGTGATACAAGGGTTTATGTACCCTGTGGTTGCACCTTGACTTGTAGTACTAGATCCCCAAGATCAGGACCCCTAAGGCCAGTGTTTGGATGCCGATCTATTAGGTCTTTTGACATCTTTTGACCATTTCATGTGTGAGCTCTCCATCTCCATTTCGTCTCACGTCAGCGCGTCCAAAAAACTCTCGGCGAACTCGGTGAACTCGGTGAGGAGTTCCTCAGCATGGCATGCATGGCGCCATGGCTGCAGGTGGTTAGTGAGGACATCACCTTTTGGCATGCTCCTGGCTTCAAAGGGTCTGGAGCCGCAGAAAAACCATGGAAGTGGACGATGGATACGATGGATATCGATGGATGATGGATGTTCAGTGGAGATTCTTCGGGCTGTATGTCATCATTGTCATGTATCCCGAGAACACATATGCGCAACCGACAACATTATTGTAATACTATATAATTTAGTATTGCTTCGCCTTTGCCTTTCTGAGGTTACACAAAACCTTCACAACCGATAGGGGATGACCCTATACCGATGCCCCATTTGTGATACCACCGAGAATACTGAAATCCTCACAACCGATGGGGGACGACCCTAATTTGCGCATGGCATTAAATTTAACAAAGAATTTTGTCCGCTACTCATATGCATTCCACTAGTGTTATACACGAATATACAATACGTAATCTATGTATGTATATATATATAATATACATAATACAGCTATATAATATACATAACTAATTACACCTACATCTATACATAATTAGACGTACATATATACACATGACATATATATATATATATAAATGTATACATACACCAATATATATATGCACACACACACATGCTCCATATATATATATATGTATACATATATGTATGTATGTATGTATGTATGTATGTATGTGTATATATATATATATGTATGTATATGTATACATATATATATATGTATATGTATATGTATATGTATATAGATATATATATGCTATGTGTATATACACATGCATTATACATATAGCATATATATATATACACCTATTCAGGTATATATATATATTATATATACACGTAATGTTGGCATGTGTTGGGTATCACCAGCGCCTCGACTTCGAGTTCCATCGAGCTGGTTTATCCCATTGGACCTGAGGAAGCCTTACAACCCTCAAGGGTTGGAAGGAGAGGTGGTGCGTCAACCCAGCTGCCTGCTTTCCGAAGCTGTGAGAGATCCCTATCGCTTCTAAACGAAACAATTTCTTAAAAAAACGGTGATGGGGGTGTATTTGCAGACATAGTGATGGAGGTACATAGCATCCGCACATAACAAATTACTAAAACACATTGACATGTACACATTTCATGGGTTGAGTCGGGATGTACAGTTTTTTTCCCAACTTCGAAATCCAAGGGTGTTGGGATTGTAGGGGGGTACCTCCTGAGAACTCGCCCAAAACAAGGCCTGGAATTGGTTCAATGGCAAGATGGGTTTGTCCTCCATCTTTGGCGGTTCAAGACTTGACGGCCGAGTTTCCTTTCTGCCAAAGGTCACCACACAATGACAGATGGTCATAACATGTTATAAACTTTTTGGTCGATAAACCATTTAAAAAACAATCTGATAAATAAGCAGAGGGTTATAGAGGGGGGTTTATTAACCACCCGATAGTGCTTGTTGGTGGTGAATAAACCATTACAAAACCCTCACAGTTGAAGATAGTCAGCCTGGCTCTGCTACCGCTACTGAGATGTCG
The DNA here is from genome assembly GCA_947184155.2 of Cladocopium goreaui. Taxonomy (NCBI): domain Eukaryota; class Dinophyceae; order Suessiales; family Symbiodiniaceae; genus Cladocopium; species Cladocopium goreaui. The sequence continues at coordinate 50,676 of CAMXCT020000728.1, read as the reverse complement.
GTGATCGAAGACATTCACCTGACGCCAAACCGACCCGTCCTCGTTAAGCTGACAAAGGCCCAGAGTTGCGTCATGGGGCTGCGCAGAGAGATAGAAAAGTTGCAGATTTGAATTGAAGAAACAACACTAAAGTGGCTTTAACCAGCAGAAATGTGGTTTTAAAGTTTTAACAATTGCTTTTACCAATAAAAAAGGTGATATCAACCAATCCGTATGTGCGGAAAAGATTATAAAAGGGAGTACAACATACCCAAGTTCCTGTGGGTTCGCTGGTTTCTTTCCTCAGCTGGTTGGTGTGTGGCTCTGATTTTGTCGGTGAAACCCAATTTTCCCAGAGTTGAGATGGTATGACTGTATGGCACTGGTTTCCCAGGCCCCTGCACAGACAGAGAAGTTCAAGGCCCTGGCACTGGGGTGACAGTTGGAGACTTTTGTGCCACTGAAGATTGCCAATAGAGGTGAACAAATGCTGGTTGAGATTGGGGAGAGCGTCAATTTCATGGTCTGACATCTTTTAAAAAAGCGGTTCTGATCCAAAGCATTTTGTCTTGTTCCCTAACGATGGTGAAGAGGTTCCCCCAAACATTTTAAATGTTTGCTCCAGTTGGCGCTTGAGGTGGTTCATACTGTGAACATCGAGCAAAACAAGTGGACTTTCAACATGACCACTTGTCCTCGCCAGAACCAGGATCTTAACGGGATCTGAACCATCATGAACCATCTATTCATTGTTTCTTCCCTTGGTTCCTTCCTGAAGATGGTTGTTCCTGGAACCATGTATGCTGACAGCCCGCACTGGTATGATACTTCCACGTGGGATCCCTTATCAAGATCATAATGAGCAAGTTATACTATACCCCCCGCCATGTTCACCATTGGTAGATGTCATGTCCATCTCAGCATCCTCGGTGCGCGGATGAAACGCCAGGCCTTTAACGCACACTTTGCGCGCGATGAAATTGAGATCGTGAATGCGGAGGCTTCTGCGGAGGACCCGGTCTTACTGGGTTTCCCAGGGTCTGATGGGTGAGGGTTGGCGACCTGGTTAGTAAGGATGGTACACCCCCACTACAATTCAGGTATTGATGGAATGGGTTGCTTGGGTTGCCAGTGGGGTATTCCTTGACCCAACCGCACCGCGTGACAAAAAGCAGCTGATTTCGCAAAGTGCTAAAAGAGACCCTTGGTGGAAGCCAGAAATTAGCATAGTTAGCTAGTCCCCATGGCCAATCAATGTGCACATGAACTTGTAGACTTGTAGACTTGACAGTTAGGTTGCTCCAAACCCTTCCCACCCCACTCTTGGGAACCTTGAAAAACACAAACCCCTTGTCATGGTTTGTTTTGACCTTTCCTAACCCTTCCCACCCCATTCTTGGAACGCATGGGCAGCCCAACCCCCTGGGTGCGGATTTTTTTGGGGATTTTTTTTTCTTGTTTTTTTTTTTGGTCGTGGGCACGGTTTCCTCACTTTTTCCTTGTTTTCCATTACTTTTCCTTGGTTGTTCATTGGTTTTCCTTCATTTTTCCTCACGTTTTCCTCGTTTTCCAGTATTTTTCTTTGGTTTTTCATAATTTTCCTCACTTTTTCATCGTTTTCCATTACTTTTCCTTGGTTTTTCATCATTTTCCTCACTTTTTCCTCGTTTTCCATTATTTTTTCTTATTCCTTCACTTCCCTCACTTTTTCCTCGTTTTCCATTACTTTTTCTTTGGTTTTTCATCATTTTCCTCACATTTTCTTTCCTTCCTCAATAAGAAAACAGGAAGGGGGTATGGGCAGAATCAGCTAAAGCGTCTTCCCAGGCAACCTTATATACAGATATATAGATATATAGTGGTATATAGATATATAGTGGTATATAGATAGATATATATATATATAGTGTATCTAATGCACAACATGCACCTGGTGAACATGCTTCACTGATAGATTGATCGATAGATGATAAATGAGCCATAGGAGCGAGGAGCTCTAGGAGCCAGGAGCCATAGAAGCCATAGAAGCCACAGAAGCCGCAGAAGCCACCAGGAGCCACCAGGAGCCACAGAAGCCACCAGGAGAGGAGAAAAAAAAAACAATACCACCCCCCCCCAAAAAATCCCAAATTAAATTACCCTCCTATCAACCCCCTCCCCATGCTTCATTTTGAGCCTTCCCAAACCTTTGCCATTCCACTCTTGGGAACCATGAAACCCCCCAAACCCCATTTCATGGTTCGTTTTGACCTTTCCTAAACCCCCTTCCCCATGCTTCATTTTGAGCCTTCCCAAACCCTCCCCACCCCACTCTTGAGAGCAATTCAAAGCTGCGTTCGACGAGGGAGAAAAAGGGTTTGCAGGTGTGTTTCCTGGAAGTCCTAAGATTCTTCTCAAATCTTCCCATGTCATGTGTCAAAAAAAGGGGAACATCCCTGCCCGGTAGGCAAGCGCATAACTACCATGTCATGTGTATATAAAACCATGCCATAGCTAAAATGTTACATAAATCCCATGTCATGTCCAAAAAAAGCTGGGCTAAATAGACACCATAGTCCCAAGTCACCCGCGCCTACTTTAAATTAAAGTAGGAATTCCTTATCCGGCCCCACTTAAGACCGTGATCCCGGGCTCCTCTTTCAATTTAAATTTAAATAGGAATTCCTTGTCCGGCCCCACGTATTCCAAGTACAGGTTTTTGACATCAACTATATTCTAAGTAAAGGGATTCAAATCATTCCCAGGATGCCCCGGGGAACACCAAAATTTCCAATTCCATATTCCAAGTAAACGGACAACCTCACATTTAGATATATATGTTTTTAAATTATATATAAACACACACACACATTTATATATACATAATTATACATATATAGTATACTAAATGATTTATGAATGATAACAATGGTCACTCAGCAGTTCAGATGGGATGATCATCCACGTGGGCTTCAGGAATCTGAAGCAGCCTCCCTACCATCGGCAGACAGCCGGGACCCCCACTTTTTCTCTGGTTTGCAGCCCGAAAAAGATGGACCAGTTTCATTTTACCATCTGGTAATCAAAGAAGAACACTTCCAAAGGCATTGTTTGGGATGCCGCATTGGTGCTCAGGGGTGTACAAGGGTGTATTTCTTGTTTCTGGTTGGTTGAGTAATTTCAAGCCTTCCTTATTTGCGGGAGAAATCATAATCATATTACCCTCCTGCAATCTAACAGCATACTCGTATGTATGGAAAACTGCCCGTTTATAGAATGTATAGATGCTTTAATCCTTTGATTCAAAATGGTTATTTTCCATAACCACGTGAAATTTAACTGCCTTCGGCGTGTTCCGCCGGCCACCATGGAAAGAACTATCCTGCAAGCCGCAAACAGCACTTGCACAGGCCCAGCGAGAACATGTTTTTTTGTAAAACATGGTGTTTGTGTATAGCACGGTTTTTGTGTAAAACATCGCTTTGTGTAAAAGACGGTTTTGACGTAAAAACATGGTTTTTGTTCAAACCAGGGTTTTGGAAAAGGCCATACATAGAAAAATAATGCGTGTAAAAGGTGTTCGGCACAAAAACCAGTGGATCAGGTATTGGATATAAGAAGCGACGGAGCAAACTGACGGCAAACACAACAAAAATTACGGAAACAACAACCAGCGAAATGACAGCAAAATGTAAAAACCAAGCCGGTGTGGAGCGAGGCATGGACAGAGTTGACAAAAATCTGCGCCAAGGGGAAAGTCTAGACAAAGACAAAGACAGAACAGACAGTACAACTACGAACAGGCAAGGTCCACCAGACACGCCGGCAGGCCGGTGGATTACCAGAGGGTTTTCCGTAGCATTTTGGCTGGTCAACAGCCATCAGCCCTCACCTTTGTTGCCCAGGTGACGTTGACGCGTCGCTGATGCATCTCCAGGCGATGGGGGTTTGGATCTCCAGAAGCGATAGCTCCAAAGTTAGTGACTTAGAGGTTTTCCTAAGTCATGGGGGTACCCCCAGTGGTAGAAGGATTTTCCATGATATTAAGTTTAATTGTTAAAAGGAATTATATATATATATTAGTCAGCATTCAGCATATGTCAACATGGATAGTGTATGTGATGTTGATATGATCCCCACCTTTTATGCCTATTGGTTCTACTTGGGCTCATAGCTACACTTTTTCCCTTGACACCACACACTTGAAGTATCTTCACACATGCCTTAGATTGGCTTAGAACGAAAAATATGCCGTTTTAAATCATACTGAGACATACTTAAAGCATCTTGAAATATATTTTGACTATTGATGAGACATCTCTAACCACACAACCACAACAGACTTTTTTTGTCAACTTGGGTCCCTTGATCTCACCCCGTGGTTGCCCTGCGGCCGTGACCCCTCCACCTTCAGGATGACCGCTGGGTGATCAACCTCCTCTATGACGGAGACTGCCCATCATGTATGAAGCAGGCCCCTTGGGCCCCTTCACAAGGTTCCAAAATGATGTGCAAAATTTCGGGGTCCAACACACATAGCCATTCAACCTGTGTGACCGAGCCTTTTCCACATGAAATGTTGCAGGTTCCCTTTGCATGAATGAGGAACACGCATGATCACGGTGAAACTGTATTTATCAACGGTGTTTTCAAGTCTGTTCGATCACGTCACCCTTAACTTGGGAACATCTGAACCCGCTGAGCTCCCATCCTTCTTGTCGTTTGTCCTTTTGAGGGTTTGGAGCAGAGCTACTGGGCGCCAAACTGGGTTGAACATTGTGCCATTCAGCGCCATTCACCACTGCAGCAACATCCTGGATCAAATGTTCATCGTGATTTCTGCTGAATTGTTGGAATCATAATTGTTATTAATTACGTATATATGACTGTATATTAAGTATCTCGTAAGATTTTCCTTCAACATGCCGAAATTTGCCGCAATTCTGGACACTTCTGATATCTTCTGACCTTTTCAGCGATAAGAACCCTCGGCAAGCTCCGGGAGGTCGAGTTTCTGCAGAAGAGGATGGATGAGAACCCCCAGTACCAAGGTTTAGTCGCCTTTACCAATCTGCACGATCCAGGTGCCAAATCTCAGCCATGACATGTTGAGACCTCGGGGGTTTCTGAAGTCATGGATCCCCAGTCGTCACCACGAAAGTTTCAACATGTTTCAAGTTCTTTTGGTACTAAGTCATGGTCATGACGACTGGATGCCTTTGGGCGCATCCACATGACTTAGGAAACCTCCATTTGATGATGGCCAGCAGTTCAACCGTGAAACAATGACTTCAGATTCCCACCCCCACATCCCACTGTTTTTTTTCGCCATCCCAGCATGTCCCAGCGCCGCAGACTATGATCCGGATCTTTGTGGAGGAGTTGTCTTTGAGGACCGGGTAAATCAGAGATGTAGAATGGGCAAGAGTTGGATTTCACTAAGCAAAATAGGGAGTTCATGGGATTTTCTGGGGACATCCGGTCAATATAACCAACCACAAAAAGTTGAATTTGCTTTAACCCATATTGGGGGATTGTCATGAATCCATTATAAATTATAATCCATCATAAAAAGGGTATTTCTTCTGATATCTTATGATTACCCATTTTGTTGAGAATCCCCAATGATGGTGCGGCCATACACCTCGTACCATGTAACTTGACCATGGCACATAAATTTGTTTTACCAGTTCGTTGACGTTGCTCCGCGTCTGACTTCAGGTGGCCATGAAGATAAAGTTGATGCTATTACCCCAATCAACATATTGTTCATAGAGGGTGGCAAACTTTGAAGATAAAGTTGATGTTATTACCCCAATCAAAATATTGCTCATAGGGGGCCCTAGGGGGTGGTGAATGTTGATCCCTCATGGAGATAAAGTTGATGTTATTACCTCAACTAACATATTGTTCAGAGGGGGTGGCAAATTTTGATCCCTTATGAAGATAAAGATGATGTTATTACCCCAATCAACATATTGCCAATAGGGGTGGCGAATTTTGATCCTTTATGAAGATAAAGTTGATGTTATTACCCAATCAACATATTGTTCATAGGGGGTGGCAAATTTTGATCCCCCATGAAGATAAGGTTGATGTTTTTACCCCAGCCAGCATATTGTTCAGAGGGGGTGGTGAATGTTGATCCCTCATAGAGATAAAATTGATGTTATTACCTCAGCTAACATATTGTTCAGAGGGGGTGGCGAATTTTGATCCCTTATGAAGATAAAGATGATGTTATTACCCCAATCAACATATTGCCAATAGGGGTGGCGAATTTTGATCCTTTATGAAGATAAAGTTGATGTTATTACCCAATCAACATATTGTTCATAGGGGGTGGCAAATTTTGATCCCCCATGAAGATAAGGTTGATGTTTTTACCCCAGCCAGCATATTGTTCAGAGGGGGTGGTGAATGTTGATCCCTCATAGAGATAAAATTGATGTTATTACCTCAGCTAACATATTGTTCAGAGGGGGTGGCGAATTTTGATCCCTTATGAAGATAAAGATGATGTTATTACCCCAATCAACATATTGCCAATAGGGGTGGCGAATTTTGATCCTTTATGAAGATAAAGATGATGTTATTACCCCAACCAACATATTGCTCATAGGGGGTGGCGAATTTTGATCCCTCATGAAAATAAAGTTGATGTTATTACCTCAACTAACATATTGTTCAGAGGGGGTGGCGAATTTTGACCCCTCATGAAGGTGATGATGATTATGATGACGGTGATGGTGATGGTGATGATGATGATGATGATGATGATGATGATGGTCATGACGATTGTAAGTGTGGAGCAACGTCCGGGGGCGTACCATTTTTAATGCGGAAACTGGTCAACAGCCGTAAATATCCTTAAACCACCTCATGGGGGATGTTGTCCGTAGCACATAACAACCAACGACGACGAGGAAAGCCAACAAGGAGACGCTGTCCATTTGTCGCTCATAGGGACCCCAACTGCAACCTCACCATACAATGTTACATCTGTTGAATGGGATACAATCCCCCCGAAATGGGTTTGTCTCAAAATGAGAGGATACTGGGATACCCCACCATGGCAATTTTGAGACATCCCCCGAGGTTGCTGAATGGTTTGCCCAGCCAGAATCGGCTGATTCTGAATTGCAGGATGGCATGAGACACATTCATGCCGTGACTCGAGATGGTGAGGCCAGGACCGATTTGTGTGTGGTTCTAGACGTTGAAGTTTGAGACCCGGAACTCAGAAGTTCCGGAGATGTTTAAGGTGACTCTAAAAGTACTCCAAACTCATCAAGGGCTTGGGCCAAATGTTCTGAACCTACTTGCTAATGTCGCAACATGTCGCAACATGTTCTTATCAAGTCGGTTCCTCGATTAGCAACCAGTTCCGCAAGGTTATTGCTGGAATGGATGTGTTCCGCAGAATCTACAGCATTGTCGGAATGCAGTGGGCCAGCCTGACATGTTGCGCTCAAGTTGAGAGGTTTCCGTAGCACAAATGGTGGATTTCCTAAGAGTGGTTTCCCCCAATCAAAAACATCTCATTGAGGAACAAATGATTTTGTGGATGTTGAGAGTCTCATGATTCTGGACAGACCTACATCTTTGGTCACATTACCACATTTTGTTTGTGAATCCCCTTCTTCACTGGCTTGGTTTGGGCGAAAATCTGATTGAAACCAGGAACTGAGCCATCCAAATTTGTCGGGATTGCCTGCAAAATTTGAACCAATTCGAAGCGGAATTTCATTGGGGTGTCTGAATTTGTGTGCCTAAAAGGTATATCAGTATATCACCAGTAAACTAAGCATAGTGATGGAAAATGGCCCATTGACCATTATCAAAAATGGCGGATTGTGGCGCCCTGCCGCCCCGCACTGGCTCCAACCAGCTCAGTTGTTTGCGGGCAAAGGCGACTGAATTGGGAGCTGGGTTGTAAAATCTGTTGGGCGCTCTTTGTCGATTCCTGGCACCAGAAATGGGATGAATTTGATCAGATCATATAAACTGAGATTTCAAAATCGATGTTCACCTTTTTCATGTATGGCCAGCATTTTCTTGCAGATTGGTCCATTAGTTCACTTCCTCTAAACATATTTTGGTGGATGGTGCGAGATGCTGCCACTTGGCCACTTTTTTTTGAATGACTCGAAGCCGCCCCACAGTAATCACACCCTCTGATATTAAATGCACCCGTCAGAAACCATAGGTGAGGATGTTTGGGGGTTATTGGGGGAATGATGATTGGAATTTAATTCACATTTCCCTTGGTAATGCTAGCTAGTAATTACAGAACCACAATCAGAGTATGTGAGAGCAACAGTAGTTCTATAATGATAATAATCACAACGATAATGATCATAGCATCAACATGCATCAACAATGAGAACGAAAATCATGATAATTAGATAATTTTCAGTATCATGATTGCTGCGGTATTTTTTGTTAATTATATATTGTAAATCGAGTGTAAACTATTATCAATTATTATTGGTATCATGATATTAACCAAATATTCTTCATTATTATTGACTATCATTTTTGATTATTGTTGTTATTACATATTTGTTACTATTTCACTATTTATTAATATTCTAGTTAGTATTATTATCTCATTATCGATACCTCTATATTACAATTATATATTATTTAATTATTATTATCACTATTATTAATCATCACCATTTTCCAAATAACACTAATCTTAATTAATACTCAATCAATATTATCAATGATTAACAACAATTAATAATGATACTTATATAATACTAATTGATAATGATTAATAATAATCATCACCAACCTTCCAATTCATATCCAACTTCCGTGAGGTGCCGATGGCGGAGAAGCAGGAGCCCGACCTGTCCCTGGTGGAGGCGGCTCTTCCGAAGCACGGGGACGTCCCAATGACTGGACTTTGCAGGGGGAAATCAGTGGTTTCGTCCTAAAATGAAATATGGGGATAGAATGGAATATAACTGATATAATGGGAATAGAATGGACATAGAATGGAATAAAATATCTATAGCATTTTCACATGGGGATAGAATGGAATATAGCCATAATAAGTGATATAACTGTAGTAAGCCCCAAAAAGATAGGACAGCATTTCCAGGATGGTATACGTCAGTATACGTAGATGATATTTTCCTCCATAATTTCCAGGTTTCCAGCTTTCTATGATTTCTTGGGGGTTGCTACAACCGACATGTTTTACTTGAAGGATCATTCCACATAGTCACATAGGAAGTGTGCAAGAACCACACTTACAACCATCTTATCGATGGGATAACCCACTGAATGGGGACTGATGAACCAGGGTTACTAACCTGCGTTTGATTTTGGACACATCATGATACACCGTGGGATTTGGCGTTTTGTTCCCTACATTTTTCAGAGATTTTCACCACATCCAGATAGGATACCCCCAACTACTTGAAGTTTGGAATGGGTAGACCTGGGGGCCCAGGGTCTTACATGGTTATACATGGTTCACAAAACATGGTAGACCTTTCAGACCTCATTGTAAATGGTCCAGGACCTTGCGAGCGCGCCCCTGATTCGTGCGGAGGACGAGAATGAGAAGGACATGCTGCGAATCACAGGGTGGGAATGGATGGTTCCGGCATGGTTTGAAATTAGAGTTGGCCACAAAATGTAGGATTTATACTCATTTTCATGCCGAAACTGATTTTTCTTGACGATGAGATGAGGAATGAGGGATGTGGTATCTTATTATTCTCATAAAACCAATGAGGCCATATTTCATGCACCCCTTTTTTTGGTGAATTGCACCTCAAACTTCAAACGTGGTAGTGTGTATGCTTTGGGACTTTCCATTGTTAATCCAGGAGGAAGCTTCGTTCACTCCTCAGTCGGCACATTTCTGCAGCCTGCCCCTGTTCAATTCTGGCAAAAAGCATGGCTGGGGGTCCATGTCTGGCCCTGGAAACTTGCGAAGCCACGGACTTTGGGTCATTTTTATTTCAACTGTTTCCAAAGCAGCCCGAGATTTTGTGAATCATTCCATTTCCCATAGGATCCATGTATGGTATATATGCTAACATTTGGGGTATATTGATGGTAAATGTTACCATATATAGCATACATGGATCCTATGGGTTTTAGTTCGGCAGTTCTCCTGGGCTGCTGAGGGTGAGTTTGAGACGCGCTGAGCGCAGTAAGAAACTCAGCATGTCAAACTGCGGTCTGAAACTTTGTGGGAAATCCCAGTTCGAAAGGATTCATCATTTTTCCCATTTGAATGGCAACTTTGGGTTGCAATATGTTGATTCCTAATCAGTCAGATTCAAATGGACCCTTTTACAGGCCAAATGAATTTGGATCTTTGGGATTCACCGGCACAGTGACCACGGTGAATTACCAATGGCTTGAGTTTCGCAGACCTAGAAAGGTTCATTGGGGGCCACAACGAATGACGCATGTTTGGGGAAAAATCCGGCTCCGTCCATATGTCAGTCATCACATCCCCAACAAAAAATGATCATTTGGGGGGAATTCTCCATTTTCAGAGGCACCCAAATTGGAGACCCACTTCCCCATGAACGCATGTACTTGGTTACTTGTCCCATGCTGCATGCTATATTCCCCATTTGGATAAATGATAAAGACCTCGCTGCGACCTCCCTCACTGGAATCATGGTTTATGTTAGGGAACTCATCCCCAAAATGGCCGAACCATTCAGGTTCGTGAAATATTATAATTTACCCAGCCCCGTCAATATCCCATTCATTTTATTTCATTTTCAGTTTTTGGTTAAATCCGAGGGTCCCCCTACGCCATGGCAGGTGGTAGCCGCTCTATGAAGCCTCCAACGAAGAGCGAAAGGTGGGTCCAACTGGTGGTGTGAGATGTTGGGTAGGTGATCCCCAAAGTGGCTGCGTCTTATTTAACGGCGAAAATCGGAGATTTAACGGGAGATCCATTGGGATATAGTGGGGTAATGTGGGGTATATGTATATATAATATTATACGTACAATTATATAATTATATATGTATATATAATTATATAATTATATATGTATATATAATTATATATGTATATATACATATCATCAATATAGTGATATAGTGCATATATATATATAATTAAAAAATAGGTGTAGTAGCCAACTATATGACTATGTATGTATATATATATATGTATAATATAAATATAACCAACTATATCCAATTTGTCGTGAGTCTAAAAATGGGGGATGAATACATATCAATACCCTCAGTTGTGGCGATTCTTATGTTGAGAAAATGATGATAAACCAGTGGATGGAAGGTTTTTTTTTTCCCTTAAATTTTGAGATATTGACGATAGGAAAACTTGCCGCAGTTTTCGGTGAAGATTTTCTCCATTGAGGTGATGCATCCAGAATTGAGATGTCCCTGGATTCAAAGACCTGGGTTCACCAAAAGGAGATGGCACTCCCAGCTCAGGAAGGAAGTGATTCGGAGACCAGTGCCCACCTGAGCTGTCCTGAAACCAACTCTAAGGATAGCAACCAAACTGCTCATGACGTCAACATTCATGGTGATATAGACACCGTACTGCAACACACCAACCAACTGTGTGGGTCGCCAACATCACTGGATTTAGGGGAACACAAGAAACGGTGTTTGTTTCCCTATGAAATATTGGGGTTCCCTATATTTGTTGCCTTACACAAATCCAGTTCTACGCAGCTGAAAGTGAGGCACCCAGCTACGATGACTACGATCATGATGATTGTCCACCCGATGAGCCTTTCAGGTGGCAGTGGCCAAATTTTTTCCAACTTGACTTGGTCGAAAGTTGGCTTTTCATAATTTTCCAACTGGAAAATGCCAAGTGAGTGAAACCATGGAACCAGCAAAAGTCGACATTTTGTTTGCTGGTTCCATGTTGGACTGGGCTAATTAATGTGGTAAACCGTCATAAACCATCCCGAATATCAGCATTTTTATGGGTGGGATTCAAACGATGTCAAACTGGTAGGGTTTATGGCAGCCAGGGATCCCAGATGAATTCATGAATCCTTGGCTCCCAGTTTGAAGTGCCCTTTGCAGGTGGTCTGATGCTTGGGGGTCAGCACCTTGGAGGGTTTCCCTACGACATCCGCGCCCCCAGTGGATGGCCATGGATGTGAAGAGAGGTGTACCAGGGTTTTGACCCATACCCATATCATATCACATATTAATATATCACCAAAGAAGTATATGGGGGGATCACCAAGAAAGATGTGATGTGGGATATCAGCCAACAGATTCTTAAAGGCTGCTTCTTGGGTGCGATGTTTCGACAGCGGATCTTCATTGCAGTTAAACTAACCCACTGAAAACCAACATAGTATTTTGGCTTCCCACATTTTTTTCACAGAACCATGGCGATTTTTGGATGTGGCTTTGAGGCTGATTTGTGGCCTGATCCTTCTGGTCTTCATCATTTGCGTCTTGACCTGGGTGCGACACCTGGGACGTTCCGAAAAATGGCTTCATTTCAGATTTGGGAATTCTTATGACTATATACATGGCGAATATCTGACGATAGACATATATATATATATGAAATGGAATATAGATGAATAATGATGAATATAGATTATTTCCCCATGATGGCTGCAATTATACTGTAATCGCCCATGGTTGCGGCTGGGATGGACTTTTGATGCAGTGCGCACCGGCCCGCTTTCCGTGATTTTGCCAGTTGAATAAGAAGACTTGGTCGCAAACAAGGAACTATTTTCTTTGAATTGGTGAGGGACTTTTGTTTTAAACTCAAAAAAAAGGTTTGGCTTTCTACCCACATGCTACTCAATCTCTAGGCGATTGAGTATTCTTGACCCATACTACTGCTTTGAAAGACTGTGGTTTCATGTGCCAAGTTACTCTACTAAGTGTCTAAGTCAGGATTGTTGGGTCATTTTCGGGACCCCAAAGGCCCCTATGTCTCGGCCTATTCGGGTTTGACTGAAAAACATGATACAGGGGGAAGCCCCTGTTCCATCCACTGAAGTTCATGGTTTCTCCTCATCTTCCCAACGCCCCAGTTTATTAATAGAGGCCCACAGATTTTAATAGTAAATATAATAGTAACGAATCACTAGTTTAGGGATAACCTCCCCAACCACCCCAATTAAACCCACGAAGAGGCCTACTTAGAAGACCTGCGAGAAGCGCGAGAGCTCGAAGAGGCGCTCTATGAAACAATTTAGGGAAGATGGTG